>CAUYRT010073347.1:0-15755 GCA_963574885.1 Lepilemur ruficaudatus
CCGTGGCGTCAGCCTAGCTCACAGCAACCTCAAACTCCTGGGCTCAAGCAATCCTCCTGCCTCAGCCTCCCGAGTATCTGGGACTACAGGCATGTGCCACCCATGCCCGGCTAATTTTTTCTATATATTTTTAGTTGGCCAATTAATTTCTTTCTATTTTTAGTAGAGATGGGGTCTTGCTCTTGCTCAGGCTGGTTTCGAACTCCTGACCTTGAGCAATCCGCCCGCCTCGGCTTCCCAGAGTGCTAGGATTACAGGCGTGAGCCACCGCGCCCGGCCAGGCTTACTATTAATATCATTTTCCTCTTAGCTCTACTATAAAAAAGAAAAGCAGATGACATACAGCAACTGACACTTGGTGTCAGCCTGGGGAGATACTAAGGAAGTGAGAAAGACTGAGAAAACTGTTCAAAGGAGACAGCACCTACTCAGCTCTAATTGTGCCATAAGAATGGGCAGGCCCAATATTGTCAGAATTTCAAAAATTGGAAAAAATTTATTTTTTAAATTACAATATTTCCATACTTTAAAATTTTGGCAATGAAGTCAATATGAAAAAGTAACAATTCTACAGACCAATATTGTGTGTGCCAAACAAACATGTTGGTGGTTGGATTCCATGCATGTCCCCTCTCTCTATTCCTCCAACCCCAATCTGTGAGCTGTGGATTGAAGTTTCAGAGAATGGAATTGTCAGGACTTTGTCCAAATATTCCAACATGGTGGTATGTGGAATGCCCTCCTACAACTCTGCCTGGGGCTGCCTTCTTCAGATGTGTCCTTGTTTTTCAGGCTATGTTAGGTGCCCTGCCTGTGCTTCCACAATCTGGGCTTACTTCTGTCACTTGATATATATTATGTTACAGTCACATAGAGATGCATCTCACATTACTCCTCTCCCAAGATGTGAGCCACTCTAGGGCAAGAACTAAGTTTAATTTATCTTTGTTTACTACCTTTTATCACAGTGACTAGCAAATAACAGGCATACAATAAATGTTTCCTGAATTAATGAATATTTGAATGAGCATCTACATTTTGAACTATGGTATGTCAGCTCCTTAAAAGGTAGATAAAAATCCCATTTAGCGCTGGAGTGGCCAATAAACACATGAAAAGACATTCAAATTCACTAGTAATCAAGGAAATATAAATTAAAACAATAATGAGATACTGTCCTAATGGCAAAAAGTGAAAAGTTGGACAACATAAAAAGTTTGCAAGGATATGGAGCAGTAGGAACTGTGAGTGGGAGTATAACTGGGACAACCAATTTGAAGAGCTATTTGGTAACATCCTAGTAAAGGTCAGGATGCTCATGCCCGATGACCCCACAATTCCACTGTATGTATCCATTTTGTACCTAGTGTACACAGTGCAGAAAATATCACATATGAATGCAAGGATGATAATACGAATGCATCAATCGTATTATTCTTTATATTAATACTTATCTGTATGTTGGCAAATTTCACAATAAAAAAGGCAAAAGAATGTATTGTAGTTATTAAAAAAAACGTGGACATTGATACATGGAGAGGGGTCTACACAACCAGCAAAGGAAGATGAAGGAAAATACCACCCAGGAAAATGGTACCTGTGCTTCTAGAATCATGTTCATGACAGCTGATGGGTCCTCAGCACAGCAGTTCCTCAGGGTCTTCCAGTCACACCATGCTGGGGGAGCCTGCAAACCTAGAATCTATGGAAAGGCAGGAAAATCCATCAAACCACACTGCAGCTTCTCCCTCCATGAACAAGTCACTGGTGTGTCCAAGGATGGACCATACCTCGACCTCTGCCTCAAAGTCAGGCGGTGAGAACTTGCCAGGAAAGAGGAAAAAAGAAAGGAAATGGGGCAAAGATTCCTTAGAGAGAAGAGTGACTCTATCAGGAAGTATTAAACAATCAGCGAGTACGGGCTGAGTGGGAGGCCAGGATTGGGGCTTGTCACTGGTGAGGACAATTCTTAGAGGGTCCCATGCTTCACAGACTGTTCAGCCTTCTGGTGCCACTTGTCCCATGCTCCTCTACTCAAAACTTCACCTAAGATATTCCTCTGGCTTGAATGCTCTCTGGGATCACCTTCCATGCAGCATTTTAGCTCTGTATGAAAACTGCTGAGGACGACTGAAAAGAAAACCTTTTCACTTGCCATTTTCACTTCCCCTGGTGGTGGTCTGGACTCTGTTCTCATGTAGGAAAATCAGAATATATTTTATACTGGTTATGTAGCTGTCCCTCCTAAATCTGTCTCCTTAAGTCTCTTGAGCTTGAATATAATACATATCTCACATATCTCAAGATTTTTCACTTTTGAAATTATCACTTCCAGACATCCTTTCAAAATGGCTCTTGAAATTTAGCTGAAACTTAAAACAATTTTTCTTCAAGACATAATATAGAAAGAACATAAACAAAACTCAAATATACATGCGAAAAAGTCTTTGTGGGCTATAAAGTACCATTCCAATGTTAATTCTGTTATTTTTACCCTTGCTTGATGTAAATATATTTAAAATTATACAAGCAAATAACACAGGAACCAGATAGAGGGCCTCCTCACTGTTCATCTAAGAACAGAAGCCAGATGCAAAACAAAACCTATAACTACATTTTCTGTTCCTTAAAATCCCCCATCATGTGAGGATAGGCTGGGGTTAGCAATAGGGTTAGAAACCATTTCCTTTCTCTTGATGTCAAGGCCCATACCTTCTGATATACCCGCAGCTCCACCAGCTTCCTCTGCAGCTCACATTTTAGTCCTTCCTGGACACCCGTGTCTGAAATGCAGTAGGCCAGGATCTCCAGGCATGACTCCAGGGGCCACCTGTCCACAAACCGTAGGGCCAGCCGACTTCTCAGAGATGCATCCTTCACAGGAAACAGATATTGCCAACCTTCTTTGTCTATAGGACAAAAAAGATGCCCAGAGGCAGCAATCCTGGCATCTGAAGAACTTAAGAATCCAGGTTACTTCTTAAGAGAAGGGCTTTGTTGCATTTAGTAAAGGCAGGAGCTTGGAGGATGCTTAAGATCCATGGGACCTTAATAAGTTTTTCACTTGGAACCATATATGACAAGGAGAAATGCTATACCCTTGTGTTTCCCTTTGTGTAAACCTGGTCATAGCCATGGGACTTTCAGAAGGGAGAGAAGGAAGAAAAGAGAAAGGAGAGGAGAAAAGGAAAGAAGTAGGGAAGGGAGGAAGGGAGGGAGGGAAGAAAGAAGAGATGAAGCTCTGCACGTTTTGGCATGCTGCATGTACAGCACAGTTTGTCAGTGGAACTTTCGTTTTCCCTGCAATTTCCACTCTATGCTATACATAACTACTGGTAAGTTATTTCAGGTAAACTAGTTTCACTCCCTGGATATTCTTTGTCATCATTACTTAGTAGATCTCTCTCTCCCATACCCATTTCACAGATCTGATCTTGGAGATATGAAAAAGACTCCAGGCAATTAAGACCACACAGCCAGTCAGAGAGTTTCTCTACCTTCTCAAGGATGGATTTTCTCTTTTCCATGGGGTGGCCAAGCCTTCTACCCAAAAGCCATCCCCTACAGCACACCTAACTCTCACTCTCCCTAGTGGAGTGTTGTAGCTCATTGGCTTTCCACTCTGGTTACACATCGAAACCTCCTGGGGAGCTTTAAAAGCAGGGGTCATCAAACAGACACATAATCTGCTTTTATAATAGTTTTATTAGAATATAGCAATGTTTATTCCTTTATGAATTGACTATGGCTGCTTTCGTGCTGTTATGGCAGAGTTGATTAGTTATTACATTAATACAACTAAGACTGTATGGCCAACAAAGTCCTTTACAGAAAAAGTTTGTCGAGCCCTGTTTTAAAGTGAATGCTTACCTGAACCCCATCCTGGGCCTCTGGGGGTGGGGCCCAGATATTTGTGGTTTATAGAATTTCACAACAACAATTGTGATATGCAGGATTGAGAATATTGGTTATTGGTTACGAATGTCTGTTCTAAAGTCAGATAGACTTGGGTTCTAAGCTCTACTCTACCACTTACCATCCTCGGCAAGTTTCCTAATTTCTGGGAGGCCCAGGTGGGGGGATTGCTCAAGGTCAGGAGTTCAAAACCAGCCTGAGCAAGAGTGAGACCCTGTCTCTACTAAAAATAGAAAGAAATTAATTGGCCAACTAAAAATATATAGAAAAAATTAGCCAGGCATGGTGGCACATGCCTGTAGTCCCAGCTGCTTGGGAGGCTGAGGCAGAAGGATTGCTTGAGCCCAGGAGTTTGAGGTTGCTGTGAGCTAGGCTAATGCCAAGGCACTCACTCTAGCCTGGGCAATAAAGCGAGACTCTGTCTCAAAAAAAAAAAAAAAAAAAAAAATTTCCTGATTTCTCTGAGTCTTGGTCTCCTTTCAATAACATGAGATTATGGTGGCCCATTTCTCTAGAGTTATTGTGAGGATTAAATGTGATGATATACTCAGTGAATGCTAAATATTACCAGTAGTGAAAGAGGAAGGCATAGCTTTCTGCTTACCACATGCGACAGCACAGCTGAGGACTGCATCCTTTATGCTGCTCAGATCGTCCACATCTCGCCCATACACTTCAGTGAGCTGAAGGGCCCGGGGCCAATCTCTGGCCACCAGGGCTTCCTCAAAAGCCTCAGTCAGCACATCTAGGGCATTGGGAGAATGCAGGCCCAGAAGGACAGTAGAAAGACTGGCCTGCCCACAGAGACTCGCTGCCAGACTCTGCCCCTGCTGAGAGGATCCTTGTAGGGGCTCCCAGGTAGCCAGGAGGAAGGCCTCAAGCATCGGGAATTGTTCCAGAAGGTGCTCACATTCCCGGGCCACCTGTTCTGCAGTGAGAGGCACCTCCCTGCGGCCCCGAAGCTCTTTCCATGACAAGCTGAGCTTGCTGACCTTTAATCCTGGGGAAGCCCCAAGGCAGGCCACCATAGCCAGTAGCTTTGAGCGGGACTTAAGGAAGGCCAAGGTAGAGGAGGTGAGAGCTGGGGGTGATGAATCTGTTGGGGAAGAGTGGGACTTTCTTTCCAATGTGGGATTCTCAGTTGGCCTTGGGGCACTCAGTGTAGAAAGTGGGAGGTCATCCAGCCAGTGGGAGGTGTGCAGCTGAGCCAGGATGCCCAGGCGGGTGAGGAGGGAGGATGTCTGCTGGCTTTGCCGGGAAGAGCAAAGAGCAAGGGCCTCACAGCAGCAGTTGACGATGACCTGTGGCACACTTAAGCTGAGACCCTCTCGGGCCAGAAGGGCTGCCAGCCTGGAGGGAGAGAAGCAGGGGTCATGTGAGGCCTGCACACATAGGCACCATCACCCACCCTTATAATTTCCTTATGTTTACACAAGCAAATGTAAATGTAGGCTCTTAATTATTCCCCTCTTTTTAAAAAAAATTTTAAACACAAAAAGTAGTCTATTAGACACATCACTCTGCCCCTTGCTTTTCTACTTAATAACGTATCTGGGAGATCTGTTCATATCCCTGTACAGAGAAGACTCTCATTAGTTTTACAGCTATATAGTATTTCATTATGTGGCTGAACCATTATTTAACTAGTCTCCTATTAGTGGACAATGGAGTTTTCTGATCTGTTGCTATTACATACTAGGCTGTAATGAGGTGATTTTACACACACATCACTTATCGTATGTATAATAAAGCTCCAAGGTAAGTTCCCCTATAGGGACCGCCAGGTCGAAAGGCACATGAATTTGTAATTTTAATAGATATTGACAAATTGCCTTCCCACAGTGGCTGCGCCCATTTATATTCCACCAGCAATCTTGGAGAATGTTTGTTTTCCCACAGCCTAACCAACTATTGTGATGAAATTTTTGGGTTTTTGCCTACCCATAAAGTAAAGATTCACCCATTAATCACATACTTCCAATATAAATGTTAGAGGTGTCGAGAGAGAGAGAAAGAAAGGAGGCATGATGAATTTTAATATAGCTGTATAAGAGTAAATGCAAAGTAAAGGCAAAGTCTGGAAGAAACCCTCACCCTCTAGACTGACCCCAAGCACAAGTGAGCCTTGGATTTCTTGATGAAATAATCAGGGAGGCCTATGGTTAACTGGCTCCTACCTGTCTGGGGGGACTTGTCTCTCAAGCAGGAGATGTGACACCAGTTGGGAACAACTCTGTTGCAGCAGAACAAAGGGATTTCCTACCTTGACATCCACATGATCTGCAAAGGTAAAGAACATGACCTTTGTTTATACCACTGACTGTAATAGTTTTGAGCCCTGTTTCTCAGAATCAATGAAAAAGTAGAGTCAAAATGAAGATAACATTGAGAGCCTTGTTAATTCATTCTAACTAAAGGGTACTATCAACCTGACACTGACCACAAGTTTATCTACACCCTACCACTGCTCTAAAGGCTTCCAACCACAGACAAACTTCAGTGGGTAGGTCTAGACACAGACAGCTAGCTCCTGCTCTCTTCAATCTGACTGAAGTGCACGCAGTACTTGCTCTGGTGACTCAGGTAAGAATCTGGTACTTTTATCAGACACTTCATTCCTCTGCTGAGTCCTTAAATCCAAAACGGACCTAGTCTAACACAGATATTTCTGAGTCACCTAATTCCATGAAAATTGAGTATTCCTGTGTGCTGTACAATTATTCTAGCACAAAGATAAATAAAACAGACAGAGATGAATAAAAGAGAAGGACCTTACAAGCCTTGGCTATTGCTGTACCCAGAACCTCTTAATCAAGCACCCTTCCTGTTCCTTGCCCTGAATACTTAGAGGCCGGCCATGACTCTATTTCCACTTTCTTGCTACTTACCAGGTTCAGAGCTCAAACTCCGAAGAAGAACTGCAGCCAGGGTGCTGCAGTAACTGAAGAAGGTGCCCATGTAGTCAGTATGTTTGCTGCCTGCTGGGGTCTGTTTGCCCAGGTTTTTCTGGAGGAGCTGAATCTGGATATGAACAGGGTGTGTCTCTGCCTCAGGAGCTTTTTGGGCTGCTTGTTCCACCAGTGAAGAGAGTGGAGGACTCCTGGGCTCTGAGAGGAGTATGGCAGGAGAAGGGACATGGGCTTTAGTCTGTGCGTGCAGCTTTGGGTCTATTTTTGACCCAGTATGTGATCTGGCCTCCTATACACTGCATGGGGCATCCTATACCTTGGGGCTGCAATTACAAGGCAGATATAAAGTTCTGTCAGTCACCTGGACACGTGGTGCTCGGCCAGGAAGAGCTCTGGAGTATATAAAATCACTGTAGGTATATAGTTTTATTTTTACCCTGGCGTCTCTGGGGTGGAATAGCTTTATGAAGATCACGTCAATCTTTTGTGGAAGGGTTGATCAATATTTACTGAGTACCTGCTGGCTATCTTTCTCATTAAGAATGAAAAAAATGAGCAAATGGAGTGTTGACCATCCTCTCAATTAAGAGGTAGGTGTCTTACCAATAAGTCTAGAGTAAAAATAAAATTAAAAAAAGACATAGGGAAACAGGTGAAGTTATGAGATGTGCCCTGGCTAACAGAAGGGCTGCCTAAGTCTCTCCTCCAAAGTATTCCTTCACTCTCAGCTGTTTTCTTTCCCCGGTTCAGCCCTTAGCCTGTTGCCGAGCAGATGCCTGTACCTGGCAGCTCTAGTGCCTCTCTCAGCGACTGAAGGACCTGATCCAGCTGCTGGGAGAGGGTGGTGTGGCTGGCAATACAGTCCTCAGTTAGGCTGGGCCAGCACATCTGAAGCAGCTCCGTGATGCTATACCGTGGAAGGCCTGCTCCCTTTTCTTCTATACTCTCTATGGAAAGCAAATGAGAAGGAAAAAGTGAAGTCTGCTGCTGACCCAATGTTTCAAGTTTAGGCGAAAAAAATGGGACAAAAGCGAATCACCTGATTTAGTCTGTGCAGCTGACATAAGTGGATAGTTGAGAATTTTACTGATTTGCTGAAGAACAACTGGAAAACCTCGAATGCCATCAGCATTGAGAAATACACGGTCTAACTGTCGACCTGGATATAGATGAAAGAAGAGGGAATGCAATAAAAAATTAAGGTACTTTTAGTCCTCTGTTTACTTGTGAAATTTTACCTTCTTCAATATTAAGGAAGAAATACATGCTGTGCCATTTTGGGTGACAACCAGCATACCTATTCCATGCCTGAGGTTCCAGGACTACCTCTGGCAAGATGCCCTAGCTGTCAACTGCAGCAGATTCAGAATCTCTGCCTTTCCTATGGAATTGCTGTTCCAAGCCACTTGGGCACTTCTTGTGTATTTGCCTTGGTACTGCCCTCAGCTGTGGACTTGAGCTGGCATTATAGCTGTCTTTTATAATTGCTTTAAGTGGTTTCAGCTATTAACAACTTGAATAGTATCTCCTTGCATTTTAGAATATAAGTATTAACATTAGACGAGGGAGAGGCCAATCATTGGACAAAAACAACATTGTATAAGCCACATATGCTTTCTTAGAAGGACTATGTGAACGTTAAAGGACATTTTAACCAATAGCTCAGAAGTGATCTGGAGAGGTGTGTAGAAAGAGTTAACAAAGCAGACCTAAGACTGCTATCCTTAGAAGGCTTGCTTGCAAGGTTGCCCTTGGCTGGCATCTGTGGACTTGACTGGCAGAGAGTTTCCTACACCGATATAAAGCTTTCCCTAATTAATGAGAGTGGCTCATTGGGCCTCAACTGTTTGTATGGTGGAACCTGCTTTCCTTCTGGGAGTCTGGAATTTGTTATATGCCAGGCAGAAGGTGTCTTTATCACCAGTCTTAACAAAAACCTTGGGCCTCAGGTCTCTAATATTGGTGGAGGAATAAGTATGTCTTGTATGCCTCTATAGGGAGAAGACTCTTGGAAGCTTGTGCCTGATTTCCTCCAGATTTTATCATGAGCCTTCTCCCTTTGCTGATTTTGCTTTGTATCCTTTTACTGAAATAAATCTTAGCTACATACTGAGTCCTGTGAGTTCTCCTAGAAAATCACTGAACCTGGGGGTGGTCTTTGGGACCCCAGACACAGGGGCTATCCATATCATAACCTATTCACCACTCCTCCCTCCACACTGCTGAGGTAGAACATGCTCCTTTCTCCTCCACTGCTCAGTCCTTCCAATGTTTGGTCCCTGTGTCAAGGACGGGTGGGGAGTGGAACTTTGCCTAATTGTATCTTCATATACCTCTCCCTTCACATACCTGTTCCTCTAAGAATTCCATACACACATTCTGGGACATTATTAACCCCAAGGTAGGATGGTCTCTCCAACTGTGATTCATTAAGTTTTCCCTTATACCTGGTTTACAAATGCAAGACAGTCCTAGGTTTTAGGTTAAGTGAGGTTCACCAGGAGGGGGCATGCAGTCTAAATGCTTGCTCTCCATTGATACTGTTTTAGAATGTATATTTCTTTCTTGAATTTATCTGTAAACCAGAAAATAATTTCCTCATATGACTGCAGATTGCTATGTCTATTAAGAAGGCAAGGCTCTCAGTAGGCTGTATGTCATCAGACTGGACATGAGGACATTTAACTAATAGTCCTTTCTCTTTGTCCTCCCTCTTCCAATGACTACTTTCTTCTTGCATAACTTATCAAAGCTCTGATACCCATCTCCTTGTGTGAGAGTAAGGGATAAAGCTAAAGAAGCACACTCACCCCGGCTTTCAAGGCTACTGTTCAGACGCCGTTCAGCCGTTTCCAAGAGCTGCTTGCAGGTTTTCCAGAGCTGGCATTGAGAGCAAGCTAGGTCAAATGCAGCCATGGCGGGAGGACTGAGGTCTTCGAGAACCTCTCGCAGGGGGTCAGTGGGCTCCACCAGACTAGTGCTTATCCAAAAGTCCTCCTGGAGCGTGAGGATGGGGTCTCCAGAGCTGCTGAGCAGCTTGTCAGTCACGTCGGAGATGGAGTAAAACACCATTCCTGGCCACCCAGCAGTGGAGGAAAAAGCAAGGAGTTAACATGATTCTAACTACTACTTTTATTAGGAAAAGTAGTTATCTTAAAAACGTTTGAGGTGCATCTGCACAAGATAACTTCTATGTATATTAGCACTGTCATTAGAGCCCACTCTTGTAGCATCAAAACAATGACATAAAAAGGAAAACGAAGAGAAATTCGGAATGGTCCAGATGAGGGAGGGCTTCTTCCAAGTGGGATCTGAAATTAGGTTGAGAAAGAATGAGGTGGATCTGTGTGTGCTAATCAGAAAAGATCTCTCTCTTTTTTTTAAGTGTACAATTAAATGATTATTAGTGAATTTACCAAGATGTATAGTTAATCACATAAATCAGTTTTAGAGGATTTCCTTCCCCCTATTGAGACCCCTAATTCCCTTCCTCAACTACTTTTCAAGCATGCCCCTCCCCTCCACAGTGACCACCACATCGCTCAATAATCATTTAATTGTACACTTAAAAAAAATAAATATAATGGTGATATAGTTTTAAAAAAAAAAAGAATCAGGTCTTTGTCTATAGGCCAGTGGAATTTCATAATTCCGTCATAGTCACTGATGTTTTCCCTAGGCTATCTAGCATGGCTAATATTTCTTACCATTAGATAAAAAGGGTATTTTATTCAACACTCATCAATTGAGACTCAATTTATTCCTCATTCTATTGTTTTTTTCAATTATATGTATCACTGAATATTCTTTATTGTTACTTTTATGGGCCATGTCCTACTAAATATGGCCCATGATTTATTCTTAAAAAAAAAAAGAAAAGATTTCTAAAACACATTGCTAAAAAAGCAAGGTTGATAACAATATTGTCCTTGAGAGCTGATTTATATTAAAAACAAAAAGGATATGCATATATTCGTGTGAATAAGCACAGTAAATTTCTGGGAGAATACATAAGGAGCAAAGTGTGATGGTAACTTGACATATAGAGCCTAGACCAGTAAGAGATGTGAACAGTGGGACAAGATTCCACCTTCAAGATATGAAAGAATGAGCTTTTTCACAGTGCAGCCTAGGTCAGGAATAGAGATCTGTGAATCCCAGGCCATAAATGTTAATACATAATTTCTCCACTTTACCGAACAGTAAAATAATATGTTTTATCGCTGAATAATTACATGGGAAGGAAATAAACTCCTAACCATTTCCTCAAGCCAGAGACAGTGGCCATCAGATCACATGGTGGAGAGAGCCTTCATGCTTTTCAGTTTAAGTCACATAGGCCAAGCTTAATGGAGTGGCTGAAGTGGCAGTATGCGAACACCACAGACAGGGAGGTTGGGCACAGCAAGAAAACTACTCTGAATGTGTCAGGATTGCTGTCTTTCAAGGGAGATGTTCTGCTTTGAATTTCTGCTCACCCTATGAAAAGCCTAGGATATGGGTGCTTTCTCCTCTCCTACCGTCTCCTCCCAGCCACCTCACCACCTATGGTGGCAGCAGGGAAGTCTGACCTGCTGCTGCAGCACTGCCAATGGCCTGTAGAGTCGAGCGGCCACTGCCAGTTCTTCGAATGGTGTTGCCAACCCCATCAGGGTTCTGGTTTTCAATCTTGTGCTCTACTTGGGCCAGCTCTTGGATCACCTCCTGATAGCGCTCTATGAACATCAGTTCCCCTGAACTGGGTGAGGACTTCAGGTTGAATGTGAACACCACCTGTCATGGGAGAGGGAAAAGTGTGAGCTGTGGTAGGCCCACTGAGTCGAGAAATGTCTAGAGATAGGAGATTTTGTCAACCACTAGACTATGGCCTTAAGATGTCTGCTTTGCAGGGTCAGAAAAACACTCAATGTTATTATAGAAGAGTAGATAAAATATAAAAATTCATAAAAGTCAGTAATAAAACCACAAAAGCCCCAGGAGAAAATAGGCAAAAGATGTAGACAATTTTAGAGGAAATATATACAACTAATACATAAATAATAAAATGTTTTCCCTTACTAGTATTCCGGGAATTTAAGTAACAATATCATTTTGCATCTATCATAATAAAAAAGTATAAGAACAATCCTCGAGGATAGTGTAACATTAACTGTAACAACTTTTTTGGAAAGCAATTTGGCAATCTAGAAAGTTTTAAAAATAGCGGCCGGGCGCGGTGGCTCACGCCTGTAATCCTAGCACTCTGGGAGGCCAAGGCGGGTGGATCGCTCAAGGTCAGGAGTTCAAAACCAGCCTGAGCAAGAGCAAGACCCCGTCTCTACTATAAATAGAAAGAAATTAATTGGCCAACTAAAAATATATAGAAAAAATTAGCCGGGCATGCGGGTGTGTGCCTGTAGTCCCAGCCACTTGGGAGGCTGAGGCAGAAGGATTGCTTGAGCCCAGGAGTCTGAGGTTGCTGTGAGCTAGGCTGATGCCACGGCACTCACTCTAGAGGTTGCTGTGAGCTAGGCTGATGCCACGGCACTCACTCTAGCCCGGGCAACACAGTGAGACTCTATCTCAAAAAAAAAAAAAAAGAAAGTTTTAAAAATGGCCAGGTGCGATGGCTCCTGACTGTAATCCTAGCACTGTGAGAGGCTGAGGCTTGAGGATTGCTTGAAGTCAAGAGTCACAGACCACCCTGAGCAAGACTAAGACCCTGTCTCTACAAAACATAGAAAAATTAGCTGGGCATGGTGGCGTGTGCCTGTAGTCCCAGCTACTTGGGAGGCTGAGGCTGGAGGATCACTTGAGCCTGGGAGTTTGAGGTTCCTGTGAGCTATGATGATGCCACTGCACTCTAGACAGGGTGACAGAGTGAGACTGTGTCTCAATCAATCAATCACTCAATAAATAAATAAAATATTGTATTTTTGACCCAGTAATTTTTATGAGAAACTTTCTTAAGGAAATAATTCAAAAGGCTTAATGCCTAAAGGGACTATTGATTTAAACTACTACAAAGTTGAAAATAATCTAAATGTTGAGCAACAGGGAAATGGTTTAATGCAGCTACTTGATCAGACTATTGTAAGGTCACTAAAAGTTATAAGGCATATGCTTATATTGTATTATAAAAAAGATATGATATAAAGTTCTAGATTCAAACTGATCTCAGCTATATAAAAGTTATATATATCTTGGAAAAATATTGGCCAAAAATATACTATACCTTTAATATTGGCTGTTCTATACAATAGTATTAAAAGTAATTTTATTTTCTTGTTAATACTTCTTGGTATTTTCTTATAATATGCATAACTTATTCTGTAACCAGGTTTAAAAAAGAAAGTTTTTATTAGAAAAAAGAAAGAGGGCCGGGTGTAGTGGCTCATGCCTGTAATCCTAGCACTCTAGGAGGCTGAGGTGGGAGGATTGCTTGAGCTCAGGAGTTTAAGACTAGCCTGAGCAAGGGCGAGACCCCATGTCTACTGAAAAATAGAAAGAAACTAGCTGGACAAGTAAAAATGTAAGAAAAAATTAGCCGGGCATGGTGGCGCATGCCTGTAGTCCCAGCTACTAGGGAGGCTGAGGCAGAAGGATCACCTGAGCCCAGGAGTCTGAGGTTGCTGTGAGCTAGGCTGACACCACAGCACTCTAGCCTGGGGAACAGAGTGAGACTCTGTCTCAAAAAAAAAAAAAAAGAAAAAAAAAAGATCAAGGTTCAAGGATAGGAAGTGGAGGACATTTAAGGGCAAAGGGTCATGGGATCCCCAGCCTACTTCCTCTGGATCTGGGTATAAGAAAGGCTGGGGACAGTCCTCTCCTCATCTGAGGATCATAATTATCACTATTATTAAAGCATGAGATCTAAAATGATCAGAGGAAATTAAACAAAGATTATCTTATTACATAGATTTTTCCTAGATTTATTCCTGAACAACTGAATTCACACAAAAGAAAAATTCTGACCTATGTGTGAAGGGACTCTCATAAATATACCAAGAGACTTTTAAAAATTAGAAGTGTAATATTTTATGCTATTAAGTTTAAGCAACTGTAGAGGCCTCTTATAGTTCTCAGTTTTTACATAATTCTCTTAACATTCCCTTGAGATAGAAAAAGCAGGTATTATATTTAACTTCAATTTTCAAATGAGGATACTGAAGCTCAGAGAGGTTAAGAGTCTTTCTGATTATGACTCCAGTGCTACCTTACCTACACAACACAAATATTCTAGTTTGCTAGCTCCCTGTACTTCTTGTATATTGAACTGGCATTCTATTTATTATTGACAATTGTTTGCATCATGATTTTTAACTAGATGAAATATGTATGTGTTCAGAGGAGCACAAGGAAACAAAAATTTCAATGTTTTGAAGCAGTGGGATTATGACTGAATCTCTTCTTTTACCTTGTTAAAACATCATTTATATTAAGAACACAAACAGTTCAGTGTCTCTGAATTTGCAATGCTGAGGATGGGCCTGGACACATGGAAACTCCCTCTTGCTTCTCCTGGTCAATGTGGACCCCCAAGTGCTCCTGCGTGGCTCTGGTTGCACATGCATCTAACTTTACCTGAAGCCTAGCGGACCACAGCCACCTAGGGGCTGACTTAGCATTCTTTACTATGACAAAGTACAACCTAGGCCCCCTTCACCTGATGGGCTTCTGCAAAGTTCCCCCGGAGGATGCAGGATGCCAGCAGTGACTCAGGTGGGGAGAACATCATGGGGATAAGTGAACTTTGAGGTTGGGGCTGTAACCGGCTGTCCAGCTCATTCCGCCCAGATACAGCGCTCAGACTTCCCTCTGTTGGGACATAAGAATGTAGAGTGCCAGAGAAGTAAAAGAAATTGAGGAAACACTATAGTGCTGCCACCTTCCACCAAAACTCTTCTCTCCTCAAAGTCCCTCTCTAAAAGGTCTGTAGGTGGGTTTTGATTTTTCCTCAAATGAAGGGCAAAATTATGCTATCATCTTTGAATACAACAAGGGGTACCAAGCACCTTCCTTGGGTATTCACTTCTATTTAATATTTTTCTCTGTTGATGGGAAACTCAAGTGAAAGTGAAACAGCTCTTTCCCTTTTCCCAGCTGAAATCTGTTTGGCCATCTGCAGAACCAACCTTCTTAAACACAGGCACGAAATTCTCAGACCTGGTTTTTACACCATGGTGTATGGCAACTCTGTATTCGGTTAAAGCTGCTTGAAGTTGGCAGCTAGTTGGGACCTGCATACCTGAAGTACTTGTGCTCAGCTCACTACTTGTACCTTCCAGCGATGGGTTGCAACCTCTGTCCCGGCCATCTAGAGGTATTAGGAAGAGGAAAGAAAATCAACCAACTCCATACAGTGTAGGAAGTGTGAAGTCAGCTTGAAAGCCAAGATCTGGGTAGAGTGAGAGGACAATGGGTAACTACTACACCTGCTGCTCCTTGTACAGCAAAATGCAAGCTCCTACATACCAAAGGCGAAGGGTGGGCTTAATGTGGCTCCAAGGCTCACTTGGGCAGTAGCCTGTACCAGTGGTTCCCAACCTGTGGGTCTCAGGGCCCCATGAGCTTCCAAGTTGCTTCTAGGGGTCAGTGACCACCACCTGCTCCCTAAGCACTGGCAATATTCTGAAAAAAATAAAAGCCCAACTGTAATGAACAGGAAATAGTAGGGTACAAAGGAGGGCCAGAATATTTTCTTTTCTTTTTTTTTTTTTTTTTTTGAGACGGAGTCTCACTCTGTTGCCCAGGCTGTAGAGTGCCGTGGCGTCAGCCTAGCTCACAGCAACCTCAAACTCTTGGGCTCAAGCGATCCTTCTGCCTCAGCCTCCCGAGTAGCTGGGACTACAGGCATGTGCCACCATGCCCGGCTAATTTTTTCTATATATCTTTAGTTGGCCAATTAATTTCTTTCTATTTATAGTAGAGACGGGGTCTCGCTCTTGCTCA
>CAUYRT010073350.1:0-24213 GCA_963574885.1 Lepilemur ruficaudatus
AGCAACCACGTAATCTGGATTCATGTTTTCACCAATGAAATACTGGTCGTTTTTTGAAATTAGCAACGATGTGTTTGATTTGTTCTGCAGCCCCTGCCATAAAAGCTTTTACTCTTTCTGGTGTCTGTTATTCACGTTTGCCATTGATTGACTTCATGCAATCTTTGATGTACTTCTCGAAGGCTTCTTTTGTGAGGCTGGTTTCCTGCACGTGATGGTTCATGACAGTATCAACACCAGTGATTACTGTGCTTTTGGGACCTTCGCCCTCAGGGCCTTCAGCGGAAGCATTTCCACCAGTGAGCGAGTCATCAGTGTTACCCTCTGTCCTACTGACCATCTTCCCCTCCACCTCCAGGCACAGGCCGTCTGCGATCTCTCGGATCTTGCAAATGTCGGAGAACATCTCATCCTGTGTGATGAGGTCCGGGTAGGTAATCACGACGGCGGCTGAAAGGAGCCTACTGCAGCGCTGGCTTAGCAGGAGCCTGGAGCTCGGAGCAGCGCTTGGGGGCCGGGGCGGAGGGGAGAGCCAGGGAGCAGGAGGAAAAGCGGTTATCATTCTGTGTTTCACCCGATGCCATGGTAGTAGCCACTACTGCTTGCACCAAAAGAAGATGCCCAGTTCAAGGGATGATACTTGGCTTGTCAAACACCTATTAAGTGGCTGATAGGACTGTTTTGCTTGACAGGGATATTAGTGACTAATTAGAATCCCTCTTAGGAAATTGAATGTACAATACAGGCAGAACTGGGGGAAGGTAATGAGGGCAGAAGCGAAGTGCCACACAGAGTCCGAGCAGCACGCATCAGCAGCAGCGGGAAAGGCAGAAGCAGTGAAGTCAAGGAGAGAAGCCGCAGACACGGCACCGAGTCCCATTAGCTGCTGAGGCCAGGTGAGGGCGCGCAACAACCTACAGCTGAGGACCTGTTGGGGGTGGGGTGGAAACAAAGAAACTCCGTCATTAGCACTATCCAATCACAATGACTTAGCAGGTCATGATATTCTGAACTTCACCAGGCTTGTCTAATGAAACCTATTTTCCCTCCCGAGAATTCTTGCCATTTAGCTTTTCCTGGAGCCAAGAAACAGCACTGATAATGGACAATAATTTATTGAGCACTCACTTTTTGCCAGAATTGTTTTAAGGGTTTTTTAAGGATATTCTCTTCAATTCTCAAAAGAATTCTTTGAACTAGGTACTTTTATCAATCCCACTTTAGAAACAAGAAAATAGAGGCAAGAAAGGTTGAATAACTTGCCCAATATCGCATAGTAAGTAGGGAATAGAACTTGGAATTCGAATCTAAGAAGTGTGATTTAGAGCCCAAACTCTAATTGAACATAGGATCCCACTCTGCATGGTTGAGATGTGTTCTCTATATTTCCATGTTTGCTGTTATTCTACTGCTCATGACCTACACACACACCATATTCTAATTTATGTCCCTGGCAACGCAGAGCTCCTGACAAATCTAATCGTTGGTTATAAGAAATCTGCCAGTCTCAATTGCCAGGCAATCAATTTTAACTCCTGTTTTGGAGGCATAGCCTCAGAGGTGCTATGCTAACCCTGAAGTCTATATAATAGGCCAACTCCTTGGAATATAATGTTTCCCTTTCATTTGCCCCTAAGAAGAGTGATGTCCCTATCATAGCACATCCTGTCCTAAATTCAACTGAACTGTCATGTATCGCCTCCCTTAGAGTGAGATCTCCTGAGAGTACAAATTGTTTTTTTATTTTTTTGTCTCAGATACCTCTCGCACTGTCTGGAACAAAGTAGATGCTCCAAAACAGTTCACCAAATGAATGTGGTGCATTCTTATTTGTACTCTGGGCTGCAGATGTCTATTCGCCCTCTGTCCTCACCTACCTTGGGAACAAGCCAACTGGTTGATGAAAAGGTTATACCTAATTCCAAGTGGCTTCCAATCCAGAATACTAATATGTAGGCATGAAAAAAAATTACTTTGGTATTAGAGACAGATGATTAGACCAATGACTCTGAGTCAAGATGTACACAATTGGGTTAATAGTACCTAATGAAAAATAATACTTTTGTTTGTATAGCACTTTACAGATTGAGAAGTATTTCCATTTAGATGAAGTTGATACTCATAGTGTACTTTTGGAGATTTATTGCCCACAGTCCAGAAGACTACTCCTTACTGAATTATGGCTGGCATCCATGTGGGTGAGTGAGGTCTTCTCTGCTGTTCAGGCCTGGGTATTTCTCCACTCTGTGGGTCACTGGTGGCTCTGCCTAGAAATATCCAGGATTGGGGTGGTGAAGAGTAGGAGATGGATGAGTTCCCTCTTGTTTCCATCTGTGGTTAAACTTCTGCAAAGAGAATGACAAGTGACATCTTTCTTGTGGGCACTACCTCCTTTACCTCCACATCCTGCCAGTTTTCTACAACCCAACACACACCCAACCAGGGTAGAGGTGGAAGAGAATTTGGCTCATGGCTCAGACTTCAGAAGGAATTGCATCTTTACCTAAGGACTTGGCTTTCCAAAGGAGGGCCATGGAGTCTTCCATGGAGACTCCCTTTCTCCTGCACTCTTTCATCTCCCTCCCCAACACCTTTCCTTGAGAATCTTCATGACTCCCTATGGGGAGATGCTTCCACTACCCTTACTACTTTCCTAAATTTCAGCCAGATGTTAACTCAGGAGACTCTTCTCTGTTCAGTCATTAATTACTTGGAAGGAAGACTGGGCCATAGTCTTGCAGGTGAGGATGGACACAGGAGCTTCAAATCCTCTTTGGTCCCCCACCAGAGACAGGCCTAGTAAATTTCCTCACAAATCTTCCTACGATGCCAGGACACATTGTCCCAGCCAATATTATTTTCTCTTCCATAATTTAGCCATCTCTCAGTATCTGTAGCTGGCGGTTACCAAAATCCCCAGATGCTCAATCCCTGATATAAAATGGCACAGTGTTTGCATATAACCTACACACATCCTCTGCATACTTTAAATCGTCTCTAGATTACTTGTAATACCTAACACAATGTAAATGCTATGTAAATAGTTGTCATACTATATTTTTTATTTGTATTTTTTAATTGCTGCATTGTTACTCTTTCTTTATTTTTCTGTCTGCAGTTGGTTGGATCTGCAGCTGTGGAACCCACAATAAGGAGGGTGCACTGTGCAGTCAGATCTCATGGAGAGAAAGAAATGTCACCCTGACCTTGGAGAAAAATAAACTTTGATGTTTTTGTAAGGGGCTCTGACTCTTTCCTGGGCTTGGATCATGTTTCAAGAATCTCTACTGGGTGCAAACTGGTTTCTTTTTGTTATCCAGGAAGGATGGATGATCCAATCTAGATGAATTTTTTAAAATTTCAATTCCTTACTTTTTTTTGCCCCAAACCCTCATCCCCCTCAACCAAGGGTGTGGGGTCGATTGATCCTACCATAACACTAAGAAAATGGAACCGTAAAGAAATTAAGTGAATTACTAAGCAATGGCAGACGCAGGACCGACATGTCTCACTCATAAATATTAATTGTGTACTTTGCAAGGGATTTACTGGCAGCTCTGAGGAAACTTCTGATGGTAAATTATTGAATCTATTTGTTGATCTCATTTCTATACTTCCTTTCCAGCTCCCTTTAAAAAAAAGTGTTAAATATATTCAAAAGCTCTTGATTTAGAATGTTTAGGAAGTAAATTTGCAAACTGGAAATTTCTGAAGACAATAAGGCAGAGGTTAAATATTCTTTATATAATGACTTCTTTTACAGGTTCCCTGGAGTCGATGTTTGTAACATTTATATTCTACTTGATCATCTCCTCCACTGATACTGTGCCTTATACATGGAAGGATCTCCATAAACTCTCCATTAGAATTCTACATATGATTTCATTGAGAATGCCTGAGTTATGTTATCCCAGAAGTCAGACCCTTGGCAATAATATTCAGGCCAGGTCAATTCACCATCAACCAATTCTGCTCTGCCTTTGAGATTATTTTTAAAAATCAAGTTCTATGAAAGTTAGTATGTTTATCAAAATAAAAAAGGATCTGAAGAACACTTTTTCCCTTTATTTTTGGAGAGTTTCAATTCTGGCAGAAAAAAATTCTGGCTCACTATTTTCAAAGCAGTACCTTGGACATGTGCACACACCTTCCTTCCTCACTCAGTTTTTCTGGTCAAGTCTAAAGACTGTTGGGTTAAAAACAAAACAAAATAAAACAGCACATTCTCACTTTGCCTCCCTCAAAAAATCTCATTTCACCATTACACAATCTCCTTTCTCCTCCAATGTGTGTGTGTGTCTCTTTCTCTCCTATATGTAATACACACCGGCAGAAAGTGGAATTTCCTTTGGTGAGTTAAATTTTACAACCATTTTACATGCTGGGAATTGGTCTCTTCACCCCTGCCAGCAGCCTAAGCATTGCTGGGGCATATTTCCAGATTTTCAAGGGAACCAGCACTGTTTTTGAGGTAAGGAGAGTGGGCTTTTCTTTTCTTTCTTTCTTTCTTTTTTTTTTTTTCCGGATTGGGTGTGCCATAGGCTGGCTATGACCTGTGGTCTTTCCAGCAGCTGTGAAAGAATGTGACTGGCATTCAAAGTGTTGCTTTCAACCTCAGGTCACTGGAGAGGAAGGTGAACCACGTGGTAAGAATGGAGACTGAGTCAGTACTTGGGGGAGGTGGGGCATGGAAGGCAAGCCTGGAGAAAGCACACATTTGTAACAGGGTAGTAAAGGAGACTATTAATACTGTTTTACTCACAGCTGAGGCCTCAGAGCTAAAAACAATAGCACTAAGGAGGGTGCCGGATCCTGCCCAGGAGATGAGGGTTTCCTTTAGGTAAGTGAACGGCTGGCCATGCAGCTGCCCTCCCTTTCCACTGGGGAGAGGAGGGGGTTGCTTGCCAGGACACCAGGAGGGGACGAGGGGGGCTGAGGGCCTACAGACTTGGGAGGGTTGCTCTCTGGGAAGGAGACTGTCATCTCAATACCCTCCTCATGCCACCTACATTAAGATGCAAAACTTGAGGTCCCCATGCTGCACAGGGTTGACCCCAGGATCAGAGCAAAGCGTGGAGAGAAAGTTCTTAGAGAACTTGACCTGTGCCTGCTAGGCTTTGGACTTTCAGAGATTGTGTCTGCTTCTCCCCTGGAAAGTGCAAAGGTGAGAAGCTGGCTGACACTGCCCCTGATGCAACATGAAAAGAGAGGGCCACCTTCACTCCCAGACTTGGCAGGAAAAGGAGCTGAGTATTTTCCTGAGGACCAAAAGAGGTATGAAGCAAGGGCCAGGATTTTCATCTTGGAAAGGGTCAAACTCCAAAAAATTGCTTGATCCTAGGAAAGACCCCAGCAGATAGGCCCACATGGTGCACTCCACGGGCAGCAGGACTGAGGAGTGCAAATAAGTGTCCAGCCAGAGAGTCCAGAGGCCAGGCCAGAAACTAGCTGTAGGGTGGTCTCTACGGGGATGGGGCCACAGGGTCTCCAAAAATGGCCCAGGAAACAAAGAACCAACATTTGAACCAAAAACTTTCAGGTGATAGATCATCATTGTGCTAGTCGAGCGAGCCATTTTGCCCCTTACCGCTCCATTCTTCTGCTTCCCCTTCCCCCAGGGCACCGAGGCAGCACAGTGAGAGGGAAGGAGGAGTGAGTGAGGAAAGGAAAGAAATAGTGACGAGACCAGGCAGTACCTGTCCCGTCCCTTCTGCAAGGATTCGAGCCTGCGTCAGGCTCAGGTCAGGAGACAGAAAAACTTTAAATCAATTGAGAGACTAAAGCTTGATGGTAGACAGAACAAGACTTTTTTATACTTAAAAGATGATACTGTTCATTGTTTTGTGAAAGGCGCCAGAAAGCTATGAGACCTGCCTAAGAGAGAGGGAGGGAAATGCAAACACGAGAAAAAAATAAAGATTTCTTTTTTTTCCTGCACGCTCAACTGTACCCAATGTATTCAATAAATAACCAGTTACATGTTCCATCAATACATTTTTGGAAAAACTTTACATCACTTTCTTTCATTTCTGTTAAGAAGCCCACATGGCCAGATTCTCTTCAGCGCATTTCACCTTAAATAAACAGAAGGCATTCTGAATGGCTTGCAGGGAAAGGGATTGTTGCTGATTTTAAATAATGAAGATTTGAATACCCACTACAAGCTTTTCTAGCCTTGCCCAAGATGCTTACCAGTTCCTTTTAGAAATGCTCTCTGAGACTGCAAATATATTATAGTTTTGAGCAATTCAGGCCCTGACTCATGGCCTTGGTCCTTACTAGAATTTTACTTTGCATAACACTACACATTGTTGGGAATTATGAAGTTCATTGTCTTCCTATGAATAGCAATGCAGGGGAACTATTTATTTCAAGTTTTATCTTAGGTCACTTTCAGTGATCTCTTATTCTAGCTAAACTCTGGCCTGGCTCTGCACCCAAGTGTAGATAATACAATACCCACGGGCTTAGAGAAACACGTTTACTGTGGTGAGTTGAACAATTTCTTGGGAGTTGATAGTCCGTTTCTTACAATTATAGAAGAATTTTGGCATTCACTGTTTGGAGACTGGTTCTGAGGTGGTCTAAAGTTCTAACTTACAGTAGCACAAATTATAACAGGCTCACATGTAATAAATTGGGCCTCTGAGCAACCAAACCTTAGGGCTTCTGTGAGACATACAGAAATGTCGTGAAGTGATGGCTTTATAAAATGTCCTGAGTACACACACTAAGAATGGTAGGCCTACCTGGTGCAATTACCAAGAATTAGATGCTTTTCATACTCATCAGGGGTCTTCAGAGAAACAGAACTAATAGGCTATACATACACACACACACATACACACACACATATTTACATGGAGATTTATTATGAGGAATTGGCTTATACAATTATGGAGGCTGAGCAATCCCATGATATGCCATCTCTCTGCAAATTGGAGTCCAGGAAAGCTGGTGGTATAATTCAGTTTGAGTCCTAAGGCCTGAGAACCTGGAGCCAACAATGTAAATTCTAGTCAAAGGGCAGGAGAAGATGACATGTCCCAGCTCAAGCAGGCAGGTGGGAAAAACAAGGGATGAATTCCTCCTTTCTCTGTCATTTGTTCTATTCAGTCTCTCAAGGGATTGGATGACACCAGCCACATTGGGGAGGATGATCTACAGTCATGGGTCACATAAAGAGGATACATTCTGAGAAATGCATTGTTAGGCAGTTTCATTGTTGTGCATATATCACAGAGTGAAATCACACAAACCTAGATGGTATATCCTATAACCTCGGCTCGATGGTATAGCCTATAGTTCTTAGGCTACAAACCTGTACGGTACATTATATTACTGTACTGAATACTGTAGGCAACTGTAATACAATGGTAAGTATTTGTGTATCTAAAAATACCAAAACATAGGAAAGGTAGAAAAAATACAGTATAAAAGAAAAAATTATATACGTGTATGGGACATTTACCACGAATGAAGTTTGCAGGACTGGAAGTTTCTCGGGTGAGTCAGTGAGTGAGTAGTAGGTGAATGTGAAGGTCTAGGACATTACTGTACACTACTGTAGATGTTATAAGCCATACTCTTAGAACATTTTCTCTCTTTAGTATTAAACTAACCTTAGCTTACTCTAATGTTTTTACTTTATGAACTATAATTTTTTTAACTTTTTGACTCTTTTGTAATAGTGCTTAGGCTAAAATACATATAGCACAGCTGTGCAAACATTTTTTTCTTTATATTCTTACTTTGTAAGTTTTTTCTATTTTTAAAATTAATTTTTCTTTTTTTTACTTTTTAAACTATTTTTTAAACAACTAAGATGCAAGCGTACACATTAGCCTAGGTGTACCCAGGGTCAAGATCATCAGTATCACTGCCTTCCACCTCCACATCTTGTCCCACTGGAAAGTCTTCAAGGGCAGTAACACCATGGAGCTGTCATCTGCTATAATCACAATGCCCTTTTCTAGAATATTTCCTGAAGGATCAGCCTGAGGCTGTTTTACATTTAACGTTTTTTTTTTTAAATAAAATGTTTTAAAAGAGTAATTGCGCTATGATCTTATGATGGCTACAATGTCACTAGGCTATAGGAATTTTTCAGCTCCGTTATAATCTTATGGGTCCATTATTATATATGCAGTCCACCGTTGACCAAAATGTCATTATGGCTGCACTTTACTGAGTTTGCCCATTCAAATGTTAATCTCATCCAGAAGCACCCTCACATACATACCCAGAAATGTTTAATCTGAGCACCCATGGCTCACACAAGTTGATGTATAAAATTAACCATCGCACTTTTCCTCCCAAGAAGAGACAGATTGGTGATGTCCAAATAGAGGAAGAAATGTATTTCCTCTTTCCTTTCATATTTCATATGGATAAAGATAAATAACTAAGTATAACATGTAGCATCTAAGATTTAGATTAGACAAAATAAGAACAAATTTAAATAAGGATTGCTAGGAAAGAGTGTGAAGTCTCTCATGCCAGGACTGATTATATAGCAAAGGCAGTACCTTGGTTTTGATGTTGGGATATAAGTCACTAAGGGCAAACGAGCGGGCCCTTGTAGAGAGGTCTGTGAAGTGCTGGCCTACTCTTACATTGCCTTCCACGTGAGTGTTTCTAGAGCATCAAACATATCTCCCACTTTAGTTGAAACTATTAATAGAATTTAGCTTTAAATGTTTTCAATTTGAACTGAACTACTTTTCGCCTAAAGAATTTCATGATAACTTCCATATTGAAAATTAAAATCAAGAGGCTTATTGATAACAAACTATTTAAAAATCACCAAACATTGCACTCATTTCCATTAAGGAACAAGGTCCCCATTAGCAAAAGTCTTAGAAATAGGGATACCCTTTAATAGATTGTCCTAAAGCCCACACTTTTAGAAGTTGTAAATGCATGTGTCTTTAAATAATGTATTCCTTTTAAGTTGTGCAGTTAGTGGGTAAAAATCTAATACCCTACAACCCAAACCATCATAATGAAATCTAATTTGTACTCCCAGTTAGGTGACCCAGTGAAATCAGATATGATGAGCTTGTCATCACAAGAAACACGAAGCAGGAAATGCAAGTTTCTATTATTGTTGTGTGATATTCTTAAGAAAAATAAGATCACAGACCCAGTGAGTCTATGAAATAAAGCTATAGTTTTAATATTAGCCTATATATTTGTATGATCTATTGAATTTGAATAATAATAAAAATTCTCCTGTAAAAGCATCATTCATTTTGAAATCACGCCTTATAATTTTCCTAGTGTTAGGTAATCATTTAACCCATATTTATTACCCATTAAAAAGACACTCTTATTTACCTTGGAAGACAAATTATGAATTATGTTCTCCTAAAATATTTTCTTTAATCAAAGGCAAAATTTTTCCTCCTTTGCCTCAAATATTATCTCCATTTCCTCCCGTTTACCCAGGGTAGCAGCAATTCTCTTCTTGTCTTTTGATTGATACTTTGAAAGAATGTAACTAAGTCCCTCTGAGTCTCCTCTTTTCTCCTACATAAATTTAGCTTTGCTGGGCTCTTTATATGCCATCTCATTTGACTGCTGAATCATTCGGGTTGTCCTTTGCATCTCCGGGGGGTATTATTATCCACGTTGGCCAAGTTGTTGGGGAGCTGAGATGCACATGAGAACATTTGTGCGATCACTCATAGCCATGTCTCCTCTTACACTATGGCTTGAATGAGACACTATTTCAGATCCGATGGAATCCACTGGGCTCTGTGCCTCCTCCTTGTTGGGGGCAAGAGGAGATGCTTAAATCACTGGGTCTGGTCTAAAGAGATGGTGGGAGAAGAGAGTAAGAAAGGAGCAGATCCAGCATCTTCTCTCCCTAGGACATCCTGCAGGGAAACTCAGATACTTTCTTCTAATGCTCCACCAACAATCAAGCAGAAAGGGAGATGCTGGGGAGCTGGTGCTTCCTGGAGCTTAGTTGTATCATAAATCCCGGGCTTCCTTCCTGAGTTAATCAAGGGTTCTGATCTGTTGTTATGAGATCAGCTTCATTACATCATAGTCACGCCGTAAGGCAAAGATGTCATCATCAGTATTTGAAGAAGTAAAGATCAATACCTTGGGAATTATGGAATCCTCCATATCTGGCATTTGAAAGTAGATTCAAGTTCTTTAAGCTTTGCCTGACATTTCTATAAGAAACTAGTAGAAACTGTCACAGCACCAGTTCTGTGATAGTAAATGTTTCACTGTAAGCTTTTTAAAAAGAAAACAAAACTGTGCACATATATATGAGCATAAGTTTATTATAAACTTTACTGATAAAAGGATACATAGCACACAGTTGACAAAAAAAAAAATAAAACACACTGTACTCTTTGTCATAAATTCCATATAGCCAATTGATTCCCACAGAATGCTGAAGTTGATTTTTGCTGGACTCTACCCTTGTGTAACCAACTTGTGGTTGTAATTGATGAACGACTGTAGTTCTGATATGAATGTTGGTTGGTATTTTTATTTACACTAATGAGTAAGCCAAAGTGAAATAAAAGAATAAAAATATATGTCAGAACTTCATTAGTGTGTCAATTATGTGAGCAACTCCTTTGTTTCAAATACTGAGAGAATCGCCCTCATTTTTTTTGTGCTATTTACATTGTAACGGCAAAAGACACTTGTAAGTTTAATCTGTATTATTAACATTTTCACCATCACTTTCTCATGTCTAGACTATTTTTAAAAAAGCATATCTAAAGCTGTGATTGGTAACCACCATGGCCAATTCAAAGCTACCCACAGCATTACATCTCTGACTGCAGAATTGTACAGAGGTGCATACAGTACTTCATTGTATGTTATTCCTATCACACATATAGAATAGCCAGAAGTAAACTTAAAGGCATAGGTACTAGGAAAATGTTGTGAAATAATTAGGATGTGATGAGTTTGGGTATTTTTTGATCTTTTTTTTAAATGATTCATTTAATTGTAAGTTCACATAATTTAATTTTTAATAATGGCTTTGGTTGATGATTGGCTCACAAAATTTCTGAAAAGTTAGTAATTGACTCTTGTAAACCAGTTCAAGTGGGCTCCATAACACCACTGGCCACTGCTCATAGGTGTTAAAATGTTGTCATCATGGAAAATGAGAGCTGGAGTGGCTCTGGGGGGTCATTTTGTCCCTTGCTTGTCCCCAGTAAGTGTGGACTCTGACGTGTTGTGCTTTGTACAGAAGACTGTATCAGCAGAGTGAGTTCTGCTGTGGTTCCCGGATTCCTGGGATGTGAATTGCTGAGAAGGCATCTCCAGCATACGTGGGCCCTTTAGAGGAGAACGTTGGCAGGGGCATGGCTGCTCTTTACAACATCAAGCCCACTTTTCTTCCCATGTGCCATACTCCATGTTATGTGTGTGTGAGTCAGGGGGAAGGTGGGGCAGAGAAAAAGGGAGATGTTGAGAAGCTGCATCCTGCAACTCTGGACTCTAAGACCCTAAGGCAATTTTGGAGCTTGGGGAATGTCTGGGTACCCCTCAGAGAAAGATTTTCTCTGTAAATTCAGAAGCAATCAAAGAGTAAGCATGGAAATGGCAAAGCTCTAGGGGAGAAATGAAGTTTCAAGATTGTGATTATGTAGAATGGGAGAGGGAAAAGTTAAAATCATCAACTCCAGCTGGGACTGGAATCATAATAGCTAAGAAGAGTTAACATTTACTGATTTGGTGCATATTTATAAAGTGCTCAGCACTTTACATGCATAATTTCACTTAAACTTCACAACCACCTTATAAAAGAGCTACTTTTCTCATGGTTTTCAGTAGTGAAACTTGTTGAGATCATTGCATGAGGTAATACATAGAGAAAAGAGCAGAGCTGGAATTCATAGAAAAAAATGAACCTTTGAATCATGAACATACATGACTGCCCATGTATTGGCATCAAGAAGAACAGGGTTGGATTTTACTATTTAGATGGGTTAGAAAGGTGAGGAGGCATGAAGAAGAGAGTTATTCTTAGTTCTCTGGAATATTTATCTATGACCAGCATGAAAAAGAGGACCAGGCCAACTGTTTCTCCCACCATAAAACCTTGGGTTAAATACCACCATCACCACTGTTATGGACTGAATGCTTATGACCTCCCCAAATTCATATGCTGAAATTCTAACCCCCAATGTGATGGTATTTGGAGGTGAGGGGACCCATGCAAGGATACCAGGAGAAGATGGCCCTCTGCAAACCAAGAAGAGCGTCCTCACTAGACACGCTCTGGTGCCTTGATTTTGGACTTCCCAGTCTCCAGAACTGTGATAAATATGTGTTTGTTGTTTAAGCCACCCAAACAAATGTTTGTTGTTTAAGTCTACTGGTAATTTGTTTTAGTAGCCAGAACTGACTAAGACAACTACTGACAGCAATAAGAAAGAACTATGAATAACAAAAGGGTTATCAAACTCCAGGGGCCCAGACAATAAGACCGAAGACTATAATAACAGCTTCCTCAATTCAAGCTCCTGGAACCACTTAAATATCTGTCTTCATAAAACATAATTTTACCCAAAAACTAGTCTGAGAGGAACAGAGGCAAATAAATGACCACTGACTGTAAGACTAAAGATAGGGGTTAGTTAAGAAGCTGTGGGAAACTGTCCCTGCATATGGAGCAATGTCTCAGCAGGCTGGGCTGTGAATGCCTGAAGCTCCACTGATAGCAGGAGTGGCCAGGAGAAAGAGACCAACCATCTGTGCAATGATGGCCCATGGCGTGTCCTGCATGGGTTTGCCTCCACTGCTGTCCTGAGCTGGTGATTTGAATTCGGTATTTTCTGGACTCCTTGTTTGTACTATCAACCTCACTTACCATGTTTGAGGTGGCAAAACTACTGGCAACAGTATTCTTTTTATTATGCAAATTATCTGTTAGCTTAATATTTTTTAAATAAAGCTTATTGTAGCTGTTACTGTAACGGTATTAATGGCCAGCCCAAATGCAATTCTGATGAAGAGGATGAAGGGAAAAGGGACAGGCTTGTTAACATCATACACGGCAGTTGTAAACATGGCCTCAAAATTCTTTGCCACTCCTCCTTCTAAAAAATGGGGCCCATGTCCCTTCCCAGTGAATCTAGTTGGATTTGTAACTAGTCCAACCAACGGTGCACGAGTCCAGTGGTAATCTCTCAGTCTTGGTTAGAAAAGGCTATATGGCTTCTACCCGCCCTCTTGGAACTCTCTTTCTTGGACATTCCCACTCAGAACCTGCCTCCATGCTGTGTGAAGCTCAAGCCACGTGGAGGAACAATCTATCAGTATTCTGTCCACAGTTCTAATGGATCCAGTCTTTAGTTTACTCCAGTTTAGGCAATAGGCCTTGGCTATTTTACTTCTCAGTGTGCAAGTCTTTCTGGCTGAGGCCCTGGACATTATAGAGCAGAAAAAAGCTGTGCCTGCTATGCCCTTTCCTAAGTCCTAGCCTACAAAATCTATGAGCATAATAAAATGGTCATAGTTTTATGTTGTTATAATAAATGAACAATGGTTTGTTTCAACACAAAGATAACTGGACTACATACCAAAGAAGTATCTCTGTAAACATAAACCTTAGAGTGTCTCTGGCAGATGCAAAATCACTATCACATCATTGCTGTGTCCATTCAGAGGGAAGAATTGCTTGGGTTCTTGCCTCTCAGAGGAAAGGTGGAAGGTCTGTGAGTGAGATTTCCCATGCCAACTTCTAAGAAAACCAACAATGGCCTAACATTTTGAGTTAAAGTTGGTAGAGGAAATATCAGCACAACCAAAGAATACGGATGGTTTCTATTGTTATAATCCTTACAATAATGACATTAGGCAACTATTTTTATTGTAGTGCTGATTTGGGGTTATTTCTATATCTTGTTATTCTATGTGCATTTGAGTCTGAGTGTTTTGGGCACATAGTATTTTGGGGCTATTTCTATATCATCTTTATCTGCATTTGAACCTTTGAGTGTTTGGGGTACATATGGTAACAGGCATTCAGAGCAGCATTTGTGTGTGCCCAATGACAATGTGAAGTATAGGTGATGATCACACCCCAGCCCAAATCAAGTATGGAGTCAAATGACTTCTCTCTCTGGTTGTTCACCAAAGACCACTATTGGTGAGACCCAAAGGACATTTGTTCTTGTTAGTGAGATGATCAGACCAAAACAAGTGTGTCAGAGCAGCTGTGATTGAAAATTGTTCTGGAAGTAGGGGTTTTCTATTTCTAGATTTCCAGAATGATAAAACCAAAGTGAGCTCTGTATGCAGAAAAATGTGCAAAGGAAGTCCAGTTTTTAAGAGTCGTATCAATATCAAAATTAATTGTCTTTTCCACATGGAGTTTCTTGTTGATAGTTTATTGAATGGCTTCTGGATAAAATTTCACTTTTTTTTTAGGAACTGAAAAACTAAGAAAGTAGGTACTGGTTTGAGCTTGGTTATATGCAAGTTGTTTGGATTAACCTCTGGACTAAATTGGCCTACTTGTTCTGTCCAACAACTGATCATTTCCCCCACTATTTGATTACTTATTTCTAAAGAATTATTCAGCAGTATTATTGGATGAAATAGCCATTTTTATGGAATATTGTTATAGTCCAGGGCAGACATTGATAATACAAGTACACCAACATTTAACAATGTATAAATTAAATATTTGCATTACCTACAATCAAAAACATTTCCAAGAATTATGATTGCCTTACCATCTAAAATTCCTTTTACAATTAAAAAAAACCAGAGAAGTTTCTGAACAGCATGTTAATTCATAGAAGAGAAAATTCACATCTTTGGGTAAAACCCTAATTAACTGCTACTTTCTTCTAAAAAGAAAGGTGGATCAGCGAACTAGACAAGAATCTTGGTTTCCCCCTGTTTAGAGCCTGTGCTGGCTGGGTGAGGAAGAAAATCTTCTTCCCTTACAAGGGATGACCATATGTCTCAGTTTGCACAAGGTAGTACAAATTTATACCTGCTTTCCTGACATATTTATCAGTAGAACCTCCTTCCACTCAGAAAAGTGCTCTGATTTAAATGATAATTTATACGGCCATTCTGTTCACGAGTCCGGGGAAAGCTGTCTTCTACACACACTTACCCTTGGTAGCAGATTCCCTTTGTTCACAGGAATCACTGGCCACAGCATGGAATCCTACGTCCAGTGTTTTTCATCCTGTTGAAACACAATTGTAATTTATATTCCCCTTGGTTTTTGCTATAAAACTAAATTACCTGTAATTAAAGACCAGTTTATTTTATTTGTATAGGCTAAACACCTGTGACTTTTACTGACCATTTTCTGGGATTGGTTTAAATTGGGTAAACATATTATTTGTAATCATTAAAGGCATATTTTCAAGATAGTACTCTAGGATGGACTAAGTTTTCTTGTCCACATGAATTTCTTACTTTCAACTAGACTGAAAGGCCAAATCCAGTATTGTAGAAAGAACACCAAACTTGTGGTGGACAGGTGTAAATGGGGAAAATCATGGGCAAACTGGGATGTATTGTCCCCCAATGTGGCCGGAGTGTGGACTTAAGCATAGAGCTCCAGAGTCATTTTGATGAATTGGGTGTTTCATGGCATCCTGGAATGATGCAGGTCAACAGGTTTTGAAATAATGTTTGGAGGCAGGGACTTTCCCTTATAATGAAAACTCCTGAAGAAATGCCTCAAGACTTGAAAAGGTGACTTGGTTTATTTTAATTATGATCTTTATGGTCTTCAGGGTTTAAAAATCTATAAAGCTATTCACTCTATTTGGCTCTAAGTAATTTCAAGTGAATGCCTTGTTTCTTGTGATTGCTTTTTAGGTCTCCTTGAGGAAGTTTCTGGGACTGAGAGAGACACACAGCATGTCAACAGCTTGTCCTGCTAGACCTGCCTTGAATTGGACCTTTGTGGCAGAGCAGTTAAGTAGGAACTGTCTCTTGCTCATTGTTGTGTTCCCAGTGCCCATTCTAGCAACTGGCATAGAGTTGGTACTTGATGCATATTTGATGAATAACTTGTAGCTATTATTTCGAATGACTGCATAGATGACTCAAAGCTGAAAACCATATCGCCTCCTATCTGGAGGTGAAAAATAGTATTAGCCCCATTTTTTGAGAGTTTATTATGAACAGGCAATTTACATACATTATCTTGCCTAATGTAAGAGGAAGTACTAACATTATCTTTATAATATGGAGGAAGTAGTTGAGACTTGGAAGGACAAGTCATTTACACAAAATCCCAAAGTTACAGGGCTCAGACTAAGATGTTCTTAACTACTCTGCCTAGTTCTTCAGAAATGGTGAACTTTGAGTAATGGAATAGCATTGTAGCTTCAAGATGAGTCAGCTCCACCTGTGTACATTGCTACTGTCTTGGTGAAGGGGCTTGACCTCAAATCAATGAGCTGGAAACAGAAATAATGCTCTTTTTTGAGAAAAATCATTCCAGGTGTGTAGTGCTCTTTCAGCCTCGGGCTGTGATACCAGGTGAGAGTGAGCACAGAGTGACCCACCACGTGCCTTTTCGACTTCTGCTGCTTACGTGCCCACAGTTCATTCCAGACCCCAGTTTATACAGCATAATATTATAGACACTGGGTGACTAAAACATTGGTAAGGATGTAGACTTCTTAGAGATGTTAGAGGGAGGTCTCCCTGGGAGATGAAAAGATTGCAATGTCATTGTCCTTGTTTAAATTATAACGGAGCACTCATAGCTTTCCTTTTAATCTGAATGAAAAGTTGACACTTTTTTTCACCTTGTGGTAGAATAGAACTTGGACTTCTGTTTCAAAATGATTGTTGCTGACATACTGTTCTATGTACTGTCTATTTTGATTTGAACACTTAGACTTTATTTTTCCTCCAGGAAGTTGGAGTGGCAGTGTACGCATCACCCCCCCTCTTCTCTTCCCCAAGTTCTTGCCCAATGTTACACTTGTTCACAGCCTCATACTAGTCACAGATTGAAATGATTTCACTTGTGCTGGAACAACTGAAAATATCTTGTGTTTCAGATAGGACAGAAAATATACAGTCTCTGTTTAGAGGCACGAACTCAACTCAATGAGGTCATTTTCAGGGAACTGATTATTTGTCAGGCAGAAGTTTCTGCAACAGTAGTTTCCAATGTTGTTTGCAGAAGCCATGAGTGCAATACTCACTGTTCTCTGAGTGCTGGTTGGAAAGTGAGGGGGGATTTTCAACATGGTGATTTTATCCAGAGATTTTCAGGGAGGTACAAGACCAATCATGGGTCTCTGATTACTGTGCAGCGGGAGGCATTGGGAAAACCCAAGTGCGAGATAGAACACTGTTCTTTTTCAGTAAAGTGTTTCCATTCTGATTTTTGGGCTAAACAATGGGGGAAAAAAGGTAACAACAGAATTGGAAGCCGGTCACTTTTTACAGTGTTCATGAAAAGAGAGATATGAATAAATATCTTTAGGGTGTCATGGGCTATCTTTTGAAAGTATTCTCAATGAAAATCATGCCCACAATACTTTCCTTAGCTAGTGTCATATTTTTTTTTATCTATAATGATATATGTTTGTTATTAACCTGTCTGTTTACTGAGGTGGCTTTCAGAAACAACAAATATCTCACATGGAATATTGAGATCATAGCAGACATGGATTTGTAATCACAAACTCAAATCTGGGCATGTAAAATATATCACATTTCTTTACTGTCACACAATCTCCCCTGAACCCACTTCTTCTTGTCAGGCTAGCAAGAAACTGATCATTACTGGGGACTAGGAAGCTCCCAGTTAACTAGAATACAACAGCAATAGCAATAGTAATGACAAAAACCTAACTTCAAGGCAGCCCCTCCAGTTTTCTGAAAGATCATAATTGTCCAAGCTTTTGAAGTTCATAGAAGTCAGTGCTTATGTGGTTTCCAGGTCTCATGTGGGGGAAGGAATGTCTTAATGTCAAGAATTCAACTTCCTCAGGCACACCTGTTGGTTCTTCTCTAAGGTAACTGTTGGGCAAGGCATGTTCTCTGTGCTTTCTGATCCTGCTGTCTTTGTATTTCTCTGACAGGAGGTAAATTTATTATAAGGCTAATAAAACTAGTTTTAAGACTCCTCACTTGCAAAGGGTCCTCTCAGGTCATTGGAAAGACGTTGGAATGTGTTCACATGGTCATATATTTTTACAAAATTTTCAAAAGTAAAATATTTTAACCACGATCAGTTGAGACTATTGTCTTCACTCTGATTTCTTCTCATGTGGGATGGCCTTAAGAGTGTTTGCTGGCATTTTTTAAATCATGCCAAATGGAAGTTGAATCAAGGAAAAATTTGCTTTGTAAAGGTCATGCTCTGTGCCTTCTGTGTATGATTACCTTGTTGTTAGCTGCATGAGTGTAGGAATGGCTTTCAGGAATCCTCAATGACTTGCTCAGTGTTGTAGAACAATGGTGCAGAACCAGAGGCTGACTGTGATATAAATAGATGCTAAACTACTGGCAATATGTGGGTGGTGAAGGAAAAATGAAGTTTGAAAAGTTTGTAGCTAATAGCTAGTCTATGGACATTCTCCCAGTCATCAAATATTTAGTGTTGAAGCAATTCCTACTGATGCCTGATCAAGACATTCTCTATAAAGGATTATACTTACTAGTGTATTATATTATATACAGTTATTTAAACATCACATATATTTTTATTTTTTAAATTAAAATCATAAAAATATTATTTATCAGAATTTCTGTATTTGTAGAGCATTATACTATCTATATAATAGTACTATGAATATTAAATACTTCTGTGCATGTGAAATCACATCTCAAGAAATTATCTCAACAAATTATTCATCTCAACAAATTAGCTTTCACCTTAGTGTATCTGAGGCATATTATCCTGAAGTAGTTTGGAAGTTCCAGATGAATTGGCATGTGAAATTACCACCAACATAGCAAAACACCCTGAAGAAACAAGTGGTGCATTTGATAGAACTGCTACCCATATTCATTAATATGTTAAACTTAATATCAGAAAATTGCTATTACACAATTATGTAGCTTACTGCAACATGGCAACAGACTAAAAAAAAAGTCAGAGTTGTTTTTGTATATGTCCTAAATTTGAATTAATGGTATACATTTTTATGCGGGATTATTAATTATAAAAAAAATCCAGATGCTATGAGAAGAGAGTATTCTATTGAAAGCCAGAAATATAATAAAAAGGCAATTTTGGCAAAAGATAATTTGGCACAAAAAGACAAAATTTGGTAATATGTCAAAAGCTCTCTTACTGTGACTGAAATGAAAAATTCTGATGGCAAAAATCATAAAAAGAAAATAACTATGATAGACAAAACAAAGAAAAACATGAACAGATAATAAGAATGACCACAGAAGAGATAAAGAAGTTAATACAGTAGACTCCCAAACTGTAAACAAAAGGTAGAAGGAAAATGAAAGTAATAGGGAAGAAAAACACAGTTTGTACAGTCACCAGGGCATGCAGGAATTTCAACAACAGCTTTACCAGGAAAATCAATTGACCTTGGTAAGTGCCGTGTTTGTCCTGATAAATTTACTTTAGCACTTATTAATAAAAGAAAGCTGTTTTCCCTCCCAAATCATGATACCAGTAATATTTAGAGAGAATTTAACAGAATGTATAATATACAATAGAAATATTTTTTAGCTCAGTATTATGAACAACAAAAGAACAATGCTCAAACTGTTATGAGATTCCCTGCTAGTGAGTACTAGATGTTGTATATATTGTATAATTGATGAAGTGTTTTAATTGGCACACATAACTTTCTGAAAATCAAGAGCGCACCACACAAAAGAAGGTGTGAAATTACGAATCAATCAAAAACAAATGCACTGGAGGACACGTTGAAGAACAGAGAAGATTCAGTTTTACCATTAATGTTCAGTATTGTTTTTAAGCACTTAAAAGAATAGTTATGCCTATCAAATTTCTATTATAAATTGAAAATTTGTAATTATATACATTTATGGGGTACAAAGTGATGTTATGATTTATAAATACACTGTAGAATGACTAAATCAAGCTAATTAACATATTCATCATGTCAAACACTTAACTTTTTTTATGATGAGAACATTTGAACTTTATTCTCTTAGCCATTTTGAAATGTGTAATACCGGACTATTAACTATATCCACTATGCTGTGCAATAGACCTAAAAAATTCCTCCTATCTGAGATGTTATACCCTTTAACCATCATCTCCACATTCCCCTCACCTCCCAGTCTCTGTAACTACCACTGTACTCTCTGCTTCTATGAGTTTGATTGTTTTAGATTCTACATATAAGTGAGATCATGTGGTATTTGTCTTTCTGTGCCTGGCTTATTTCATTTAGTATAATATTCTCCAATTCCATCCATGTTGTTGCAAATAACAGAATTTCCTTCCTTTTTAAGGCTGAATAGTGTTCCATTGTGTATATATACCGCATTTGTGTTATTTTTCTAGTCTCCATTTCATTTGTTTCTGCTATGATCTTTATAATTTCTTTCCTTTTGCTAAATTTTGGCTTAGTCTGTTCCTTTCCTCCCTAGTTCCTTGATGTGTTATGTTAGGTTTCTTATTTGAGATCTTTCTTCTTTTTTGATGTAGGCATTTATTATTATAAATTTCCCTCTTGTGGTATCTCATAAGTTTTTGTATGGTGTGTTTCCATTTTCATTTGTCTCAAGATAGTTTTTACTTTCCCTTTTAATTTCTTCATTGACCCATTAGTGTTTAGGAGTATGTTGTTTAATTTCCATGTATTTATGAATTTTCCAAAATTCCTTCTGGTATTGATTTCTAGTTTTATACCACTGTGAATGGAAAAAATACTTGATATAATTTTAATCTCTTTAACTTTGCTGAAGCTTTCTTTGTGCCCTAATATATGATCTATCCTGAAGAATGCTCCATGGCATTTGAGAAAAATGCATATTCTGTAGCTGTTGGATAGAATGCTCTGTATTTATCTGTTCATTCATTTGTCTAAAGTATAATTCAAGTCCAGTGTTTCCTTATTAAGGTTTTTGTCTGGATGAACTCTCTATTGCTGAAAGTATGGTATTGAAATCTCCTACTATTATTATATTGCAATTTATCTTTCCCTTCAGATTCTTTAATATTTGTTTTATATATTTAGGTGTTTCAATATTGGGTATATATATTTACAATTGTTATATCTTCTTGGTGAATTCCTCCTTTTATCATTATATAATGCCCTTCTTTGTCTCTTTTTACATTTTTTTGTCTTAAAGTCTATTTATCTGATATAAATATAGCTATCCCTGCTCTCTTTTGGTTATCATTTGCATGAAATTTTTTTTTCCAGTCTTTTCACTTTCAGTCTATGTGTGTCCTTAAAGGTGAGGTGAGTCTCCTGTAGGTAGCATACAGTTGGACCTTGTTTTCTTTAAAAAAAATTTATTCAGTCACTCTATGTCTTTTTTTTTGGAAAATTTAATCCAGTTACATTCAAGGTAACTGTTAATAGGTAAGGACTTAATACTTTTTAAAAGTTGTTTTCTAGTTGTTCTGTAGACACTTTGTTTCTGCCTTTTCTTCTTGTCTTTCTTTATGGTTTGAAGATTTTTATGTAATGGAATGCTTTAAACCCTTTCTATTTTTTTTTTTGTGCTTCTACAGAAGATTTTTGTTTTGTGGTTACCACAAGACTTACATAGAACATCTTGTGCTTATAAAGGCTTATTTCAAGCTGATAACAACTAACTTTGATTGCATACAATAATTCAACATTTTTACTCCATCTCTCTCCCATATTTTATGTTTTAGATGTCAGAATTTTGTAATGTACATCCCATGATATTTTATTTGGGGTATATTTGTTATTAATAGTTTTATCTTTTAACTCTTATGCTAGGGATAAAATTGCCATACACAAAATCTTCATAGTCCTAGAATATTCTGAATATCACTTTGTTTTACTTATATCATTGAGTTTTGTGCTTTCATATGTTTCATGTTATTAAATAGCAGGTTTTGTTTCAGTTTAAAGAACTCACTTTAGCAATTCCTATAAGGCAGGTCTATGGTGGTGAAGTCACTTAGCTTTTGTTTGGGAAAGTTTTTATTTCTCCCTCATTTCTGAAAGACAGTTTTTCTGGGTAAAGTGTGTTTGGTTGACAGGTTGTTTTTTTTTTTTCCCCTAGCATTTTGAGTATGTCATCCCACTTTTTACTGGCCTGCAGCATTTTGCTGAGAAATCTGCAGATAGTTGTATTCAAATTGCTTTGTATGTGATATGTTTCTTATCTCTTGCTACTCTGATAATTTCTTTTTTGTCTTTTATTTTTAATAGTTTGATTACTTTATGTTGTAGGTATAATCCTCTTTGCATTGAATTTGACTGGACACCTTTACAAAAACAGTATCATACAGGTGTATAAGTCAGTTCTGAAATAAAAAATATTTATATTTATGGATTTGTGATGTTTCCTATTTTAAAATGCCTTTAAATTTGTAATTTGTTGTGGTTTCTTTTCTTCTTCTAAATTAATTTTCTTACCAAATTTTGCATTCAAAACTTTGTATTTTGTTTTTAAAGAAGACTCCTTAAATTGTATAAGCCTCAGAAGCCATGAAACCCTTGGTCTGTTCCTGCCTCTGATCTTAGGCTTCCTTTCAGTTTGGGACAGTCTCTTCCTTCTCCATCTTTGGACTTCTCCTTGCCTGGAATCAATTGTGGTGTACACTTTAGCTGAGAAAGCCAAAAGGCAACTTCTGCTCTAGGAGTAACTACATATTTCTGCCCTGGAGCCTTGGATCCAAAGAATGGACCCAAGAATGGGTGAATGAGAGGGAAGGAGGGGAAAATATTGCAAGACTAAAACAAAAATTTTCCTTCCCTCTAGCAGCCCACCACACTGGATTGCTAGTCAGTATGCCTCCCCTTGCTGTGCCAGCTCACCAATCTCTTGTTTATTCACCATGACATTTAGAATAGATGCAAAAGCAAAAATCAAAGCACCAAATGAAAGCCTCAGTTGGTCATGTGACTCCGATCAATTTATTTATTAGGTCCCTGCTCTGCCTGAACTACTCTGCACTGTCCACAGATGTAATTTTCAAAGGGATTTGATCTTTAAAGGGGGACCTTAAGCTATGTACAGAGGTTGGAGGTGGGGACTCATGTAGCCCCCTTAATAGCCATGTCTTTTTCTGCTTTATACACTGGATGTTGATATAAGATTGTCTGAAAGAAGCTGTCTGTGTTTAAAAATATTTTTAAAATCATTAGTCTTAAGGGAATTTTAAACTCATAACTTGCAAGGCTTCTTAAGAGCTAACCCATCTCCTGTTCCAGGGTCATTGTTGCTAGTCTACGACATGCATTCTCTATTCCAGTAGCAGAGAACCTCCCCTCTGTTCTCAAACATGCCAAGCCCTTTCTCCTTCCCGCTTTGGACATGCTCTTCCCTCTCTCTCTCTGGGAGTGCCTTTTCTTACCTTGTTGGAGGGACCAACTCCTTTTGCCCTAAGTTTCAGCTTAAACACTACTTGTGCCTAGTGTCTTGTTCACTTTTCTTCTTTCCTTTCGGCAAACCCATGAAATTGTTTATTTATTTGGATCAATTTCAGCACAGGACTGGGCTGGGCATGGTGGCTCATGCCTGTAATCCTAGCTTTCTGGGAGGCCGAGGTGGGAGGATAGCTGCAGCTCAGGGGTTTGACACCAGCCTGAGCACAGTGAGACTCTGTCTCTATCCTTACAAACAACAAACAAACAAACAAACAAAAAAGACAAAAAAAATACACAAAACCAACGAAACGCAGCCAAGCACTCTGGCAAGCACCTGTAGTCCCAGCTACCTGGGAGGCTGAGGCAGAAGTTTTGCTCATAGCCCAGGACCTGGAGCTGTCTCAAAATTATTTGTCCAGTTTCCTCATTATGAGTTTTTCAACAGCTCTTGTCTTGTTAATCTTGCATCTTTAGGACCTATCTCAGGATTTAGTGCACAGCAGGGGCTCAAAAAATTTAAATGAAAGAAGAAAAGATAAAAAGTAGCTAAGCTACACTAAACCATATTTATTAAATCAAAGTAATACTTCCATGAAAAGGCATTTCCTGAGTTACAAACACCTAATTTGTATTTGTTCTAATCAGATGAATTTCCAACTGTATTTTGCCTTCATTCTTCCCTGTCCTCCCTTTTCCCTTCCCTGTT
>CAUYRT010073351.1:0-22098 GCA_963574885.1 Lepilemur ruficaudatus
CTTAAATTGCTGGCAGTGTATTCAGATGAAAATATTCATCAAGCAGTTGGCAATGTAAACTGGAAATTTATGAGGTAAAAGTAAAGTGGAGATAGAGAATGTAGCATTTTTTGTGTGATGATGTTTGTTGAACTCACGGAAATAGGTGTGGTTTTAGAAGAGAGAGAGTAATGAGAATGACATCAACCAAAAAGTTTTTCATGGCCGAGCGCTGTGGCTCACGCCTGTAATCCTAGCACTCTGGGAGGCCGAGGCGGGCTGATTGCTCAAGGTCAGGAGTTCAAAACCAGCCTGAGCAAGAGTGAGACCCCGTCTCTACTATAAATAGAAATTAATTGGCCAACTGAAGATATATATAGAAAAAATTAGCCAGGCATGATGGTGCATGCCTGTAGTCCCAGCTACTTGGGAGGCTGAGGCAGAAGGATTGCTTGAGCCCAGGAGTTTGAGGTTGCTGTGAGCTAGGCTGACGCCACAGCACTCACTCTAGCCTGGGCAACAGAGCGAGACTCTGTCTCAAAAAGAAAAAAGAAAAAAAAAAAAAGAAAGAGAGTGAGAGAGGAAGACAGTGGGAAAGAGAGAGAGAGAGAGAAAGAAAGAAAGAAAGGAGGGAGAGAGAAACTGCAAGAGGGAGAAAGAGAGAGAGAGAAAGAGAGAGAGAGGTGGGTTTGATGATGTTATCTGAGTCCTAGAAAACAATCATGGCTGGAGCAAACTCATCCGGGAGCATCCGAAGGCAGGAGGCTGTCCTGCTCACCACCGCATCACCAATAGTTTGTGTACACTTGCTCAGTCCATGCTTGTTGAATGGTTAAATAAATAAAGAAGCCAGTAAATATTCCTTTTATTTAAGAAAGTTATTTCTATTTCTTGAAGGTGCCCTGACTAAGGCACCCACTGCACTGGCGCTCGGCTCAGCCTGTGAGTGTTCCCATCTCTGCAGTCACAGAGCAGGAGCAATAAAGAAAATGTGTTGAAGTGACAAGTGAGCAGTGAGTTCATTCTCTTTTTGAGATAATAGTCTTATCTTTTTGATAGGAGTATTAAAATAACAGAATGTTTTTGTCAAATTGTGCGGGAAGATACACAGCCATTCTGGGGTAGGGTAGTTATTGTACAAAGCGTCCATTTACAACGCTTTTGCAATTTGGCACGTGAGGAAATGCCAGGTACTATTTAATAATCTGTACCACTTTTAGCTTAGGTGTATTTGTACCCATAAAGCATCATGCTCGACTGGTTAATTACACTTGGAACTTTTGTTTCTCTTTTATTAGCCTAAATCATAAAATTAAGTGGTTTGTTAACAGATACTTGAATGCACCTGTTTTTAGCCAGGGAAGCATCTGTAGAGTATTTAAAACATGGTTTTTTCATGTGCCTGATTCAGTTACGCTGTGGGTGTGGTCCAGGCGTGGATATGATGTACTCTCCTGATTAAGTCCTACTCTACAAACCTGCCCAGGCAGGACACACCCCAAGCTAAGCCCAACACTCTTTCCAACCCTTAAGGCAAAAGGAAGCGTTTGTTTTGTACAGACTGTTACCTTTTCATTTTATTTCTTCTCAGTAGTGGGCTGCCTGGGCAGCGTCCTTTCTTCAGTTCATTCAATGAACACTTAATGGGTGGCTAATATTGCCACGCCAGCCGGTAGGTGTTAGTAATAAAAATGCAGGTTCCTGACCCCAACGAGCTCACATTCAACTGAACAGAGAGAGACACGTAACCAGAGAAGCGTCCCAAAGCATTACATGTGCTAGAACAGGATGTGTGTAAGGTGCAGAAGGGCACACGGGGCAAAGTCCCTCCACTACCACGTGTCAGTCTCAGGCACGCAGTCCGTCATTGAGAAATGTTCGGGGACTGATCACTCACAGACTTGGCAAAGCAGGGTGGTCACTCGCGCCTTGCGGTCATTTATCTCTGGGAGATGACTCTGGAAGTGTCAGGGCAGACCTGGTTCAGTCAGGACACTACCTCAGACTGACCTCACGTTTTCACCCAGCCTATGGCTTCTTCCCTACTCCTAATCTGTGGACACAATCCTCAGTTTCACTTCTTTCCTCCTCTGCCCAGGGCAGGGAGGGGGCAGTCAGGTCAGGACGAGGTGCTGTGTGAATGGTGGGGGGGGGGATGGACTGACTCTAAATACCCAACTCTTTGGTCAGCCCCTGGGGTGACAGGGCTCTCAGCAGCCCTGAATGCTGAAGCAGCAAGGTCTGGCCAGAGGTCAGGAACCTCGCGACTGTCAATCATTTACATTCTTCCTCAACATCGATTTTTCACTTAATATTTTTTGTCCACAGCAATCCACAATAAACATTTAATATATCACGTAAGTTTTGGAAAGGAGTATTTTTTTTCAGTATCATACATTATTTTAAGTTCTATTCCTAAAAACCTAAACAATCCATATTTTAAAGCAAAATGACTTAATCTTCTCATACATTCTGTTTAGAGAAAGCAGGGAAAGCAACATAAGAGAAGCAAAGGCAGGATATGTGCAATGTTTCTTGAATCAAGTTGCTTGAGATTTAATAAAAATGAAACTAGCACCCAGGAAAAAACTCACTGAGACGTTAAAAATGGCTGCTTGGGGGCAGTGGGACATGGGTGATATTTTCCTTTTCTTCCTCTTTTTCTGTTGTCCTCTAATGATCACATTACATTAGATGTGGAAAAAAAAAAGAAAAGAAAACCCTTTGTTTTCAAAAGAAACTCCCTTCAGTCATTGTACAGGTTGCATTTTTACTCCTTTCCTCCCTATGGGAGAAAATATTTCCATTTTATTTATTGTTTTCTATAATAGTCTTTCCTCCACGATGCTCATTTAGAAGAGAACTTAATTATGCCACTAAATGGTCTATATTGACCAAGAATGGTCTTTGGACAGATTTCCACTTTATGCTGACTTTCAAAGCATTAGCTGATTTGTCATAGTCTCCTTCCAACATCCAAAGAGTCCACAGCCCTGGTCACAGGTCAGACGTCCTCTGCTTAAGTATAAAGCTTAGCCTGTGTAAGGGCTTATCCCAAGCCTACCTTCTCCATCAAGATTTTCCCAACTATCTAGGCCATTGAAATATTTCTTGAACTTCTATGCATTATATGTGTGACACAAGTCATTCTTTGTATAGTATTGCATTCTATAATTGTTTTAGATAATAGTCTTCATTCATTTATGGTTACCTACTGTGTGCTAGGAATTAGCACTGCTTACTTTGCAGTAAGGAAAATAAGCAGCGTGGATTATAGGCAACACTTAGAGTATAATGTAGTAAATAACTTCAATTGATGAATATATGTAGTGCTTTGCAAATCCAGAAAGGCAGTACCTTACTCTTTGCCCATTCAGATTGTCATCTGAGGGTTTTGGTGACATAATCTTCCCATGCTCCACCCCACACCTTGACCACCACCCTTCAGAAGCTACCGTGGGCTTGCTGGACTCTGCACACAGTGGTCGGAAGTTGGGCAAGCTTGCCTGCTGCTTCTCTCCCCAAGTTTCCACCCAGAAACAAAAATAGCAGGCTGAGTGAGGGGCTGCTTCCTTAGAAAGCTTATGGCCCCCTGATGCTCTCATTGGCTGACAGGTTCTTTCTTCCCAGTTTCTTCCTCTCATGTTGCCACCTAAGGTGCAGCACCATGTGGGGAGATGACCAGGAGTTGTGACAGGGCTCGGCATGGATGTCTAGCCCAGCCTTGCTAGCCCAGCCTTTGTGACCCAGCTCAGAACCACACTGCAATCTGCAGTGGTGTCTGGGCGCAAAGTCCAGCTAGCGACTTGCAGCGCTCCCTACCCGTTTGTATCCTCGGGAAACCCACACACGGGGAGAGGTGGCTACAGCTTGCGGCAGACCTGAGTATTCTGTATGCCCCTGTCATAAGTCTATCAGCATCTTCCCTAATTTCTAACACTGGCCATTTTCAGTAAAGGTTGAATCTTAAATTTCTTTTATAGTCATCTAAACAACAAACACAGAATGAGGCACATAATAGATGATCAATTAAAAAGATATTGCAACTTGACAGACACAGAAATTCTCTCTGAATCAGATTATGTTTTAATTGAAGGTGTGCAAGGGTGATATTTTTTAAAAGAAAGTTTTGTGAGAAGAGTTAGGTATAATATACTAATATAAAGGTAGAGATTTCTAAAACTACAAGGGGTTATAATTTAATACAAGCCAATGTTTCTTATCCCTGTGTGTCCAAATCAGCGATGATGCTCTTTTTATTTTTATTTATTTTTTATTTTTTAAAGAGACAGGGCCTCACTCTTGCCCAGACTGGTCTTGAACTCCTGAGCTCAAGTGATCCTCCCGCCTCGGCCTCCCAGAGTGCTAAGATTACAGGCATGAGCCACCATGCGTGGCATGATGCTCTTTTTAAATGCCTGTGACCTAGACCTTCCTCTAGAGATTCTAATTCTAAAAGGGGGTTGGCATACAGCATATGTGCTTTTCAAAGTACAGATTTTTCAGTACTTTTCAAAGTCTCCATAGATGATTTTGATGCACGGCTAGGATTGCAAGCCATTGTCCCAAATTTAAAAGAAAAAGAAAGAAGGGATGAGAGGGGGAGAGAGACAGACAGAGAAAGAAGGAGAGAGAGAGAGAGGAAGAAAGAAAGAAGAAGGAAGGAAGATAGATCCAGGTACTAAACTAATGCTCCTGAAATGAGCTTGGTCCTCACCTTTGTCAATTAAAAAAAGTTTAAGTTTTAATTAGTAAAAGTTCGCTCAAAATATTCAGAATTTTGGGGGGGAAATTTCATCAAAGATGATTTAAGAACCATCCTAGATAATCATCCTTATTATGCAATGCTAGTGTAAACCTAGGCTGTTATTTTTGTTTATTCTTTTAAAGATGGATCACCAACCTAGGACAGAAATTTTGAGTCAGAGGTAATCATCCCTTACCTCCTGTTACCCCAGCCCCACAGTGAATGCTCGGTAAACTTCTACATGACTGACTGAATGAATGAATGAATGATTCTGCTTCAGATGAGGCTCACACTGGTTGTTGGACTCACTGATGTTCTCACCACTAGCAGATGGCAGCGTGGGACTCAAACCCAGGTGAGCCCTCAAGGCAGGTAGGGTGAGGAGCTCAAGGCTCTCACCCTACCACATGCTTCGCTCACCTCCAAATAACTGTCCGTTGTTCCAAAAGCTAAACCCATCCTTCAAGAATACTACTGGCTCTCACAGAGTATGAAAAATAACGTATCACACAGAATTCAGAAGCAATCCTCAAAAAATAATTAGCAAAAAAAATTGAGCAGCAGCAACACTCCATGAGTGGACAGCCCTCCAAAGCAATGACTTTGAGCAAGATAACGTTTATTTCCACATGTAAGTTCTGGTTTTTTAAGAGGCAGTCTTTGGTTTTCTATCTCTAAGCTGCACAGTGTTATCCTCCACTTAGAGATGTCCCAGTGAAGGGCATCCCTGTGCCAGGATTAGTTCACTGGTTTCTGTCGGGCAATTATCTTACTGGACAACTTTGGCTCAGATCATCCTACAAAGCAAAAAAAGAAAAAAAAAAAAAGTAACTAAACTTTGATCCATAATTCACGTCTCTGTTTTCACAATCATGCGTTTTTAGACAAGATAACTTTGCCTACCTAATTGCCTTCTGTAAACTGACCTGTAGCACCAGGAGGAATGGTGGTTTTAGAATACATTCTCACCATACACCTCTTTTTAAGCTACTATTGAGAAAACAGTTACAATATATCATGTTCTTAAAAACAAGGCAGTGGAAGAGGGCGACCATTGTTGACCAATCTCACTTCAACAATCAGAAAGTTCACCAACTTTAGTCTTAAAGAATCATTTTGTTTTACCACGGTATTTTTGCTGTTCAAATGGAAGGTAACACAGAATTCTGGGTAAACAAAGAAGTGGATCAAAGAAAAGTTTTTCCAACGATATCGAGTAACTTTATTCAGAACAGCAGCTTAGATAAAAGGAAAAAATGAGCACTAAACTTTAAAAGGGGGAAAAGATTTTCACGGAGATCATGGTTTCTGTACCGATATGACCCAAGTGGAAAAGAAAATAGATCTCCTTTAAACAGACGGCACAAAGGTAAAACTGGCTCGACAGTCTGCACAGTTGAATCATCCTGCGGCTCCCTCAAGCCTTCTTGTCCTGGAGCAAGGTCTTCCCTGGAGCCCAGAGTTGCTGTGCAGAATTATGGTAGACAAGCCAGTGCCTCCTTCTGAACCGACCGGCAGACAGAAGGGGTTGTTTCCCCCTTGGAAATTTTTATTTCTTCCCTTTCAGAGCTGTAAACTCTGCAGAATATTCCCCCGCTTTTTTGCTTGCCCTCAGTATGCTGTATTCATGCCAACAACATTTGACAGATATTTCAGACAGGAGCACGTCTTCAACATTCCTTGAGTCCCCACCTATGTCGGAGATGCTGTGTGACTCCAGAGAAGGCGGAAAGACAAATATTTCCTCATCACTCCTCTCAAAAGATCTCAAGAACCTTTCAAGTTTTTGTGTACCTTAATATTTCTTATACCCCAGCATGTATCTCTTGACTAAGATCGCTTAGTTACTAAACAGCGAACTTTAAAGCTAAATTTTAGACAGAGGGAAAAATGTGCTCCGTACTCACAAAGCACAGGGGACGGTTAAGGGGGAGAAATCACATAGCTTAAGCATAGTGGTTGGTTTGTAATTTGTAGCATGAGATTGTGTCTGTCATTTTGCACCATGGCAGGGCTTTCAGGGGGTGGCGTGGGAGGTGAAATAAAATTCCCTACCCTTGTTGCCTCTGCCTAGCTTCTGCAAGCACCCTAGCGTCTAAAGGTGTCAGGACACTCTGTTCATTGCGTCAAGAAGAGAAATCTCGCCGCTACATGCACGATCGTGTGAATGAATATTCAGCACCTCCGACTCAGACTCGTGGCTAAGATCCAGACGCTGAAGTTTCAAGGGCCAAGTGCGCAGCCTCCTTCTCTCACGCTGCCTTCCTCCTCAGCAGTGTCAGGATTTGTTCGCACCTCCAGGAGAAGACGTGAAGAAGGAAGATGAAACATAAATTCATCAACCCATCCTTAGTCCTGCCGGCTCTCCGGTTCCGAGACGGACTGTGGGAAAACAGGGCAGGCCCTGGGGAAACAGGTTTCTGCAGTGCCATCAGCAAACACGACGCAGGGCACATCCTCCGCTCGGGACAAGCTGTATCCTGTTCACACAAAAAGGATGGCAGCCCAAGTAAATAACTGACTATGGCACTGCAAAAAAAGAAGAAAAACGCCCTGCTGAAATAAGAATCCCGTCGCCTGAGGGTTTTAATTACCTAAGGGATGAACATCCTCGGAGATCCTGCAGCCCCATCTGTATATGGGTGAGGGTTGTAGAGAAACCGCTGAATGGGGTCTGTTGCCTCCTTCAACAGGTAGTCTGAAACCAAGAGGCATGAAATTCTGCTTGTTTGTAATGACTTTCATACGGTCCACTGGCATCATTTTGTAGGCCTTTTAAGAGGCATTTACTGCATCAGGAGAAAAACAGCAAAAAGAGTATTTCTGATGCTGTATGGGGAGCAGTCGCGAGAAACTGCAAACACACATACAGAGCTTTTGCTTACTGGTGACGGTTTAAGGAATACAGGGACCCTGAGCAGAACTGGGAAGTATTAATAGATGAGGTTGCTCTTGACACAGACCCACCTTGCTCTTGAATCTTCCTCTGTCCTGATGGTACCGTGGCCCCTACACCCCTGTGGAGCACCTGCCAGGCTCCTGTCCCCAGAACAGGAGAGGGCAGCCCATCAGCATGAGTGAGCTCCAGTCCACAGGCGACGAGCTCAATCTCGTCCGCTGCTACCCACCACCCTGAGTAAAAAAGTGCCAGCCTCTCGGCGTGGCCCCCCGCTGGCCCCTCCACGCTCACCACCTCCTCTCCAGACACACACACTCAGGTCCTTTCATTCATCGAGCACTGCACTCTTTCTTACTGCCAGGCCTTTGAACACCTGGTTCTCCACATCCGGGACATCTTCTCCCCTCTCCCCTTAGCGAGCTCAACCTTGGCGGTCTCTCGCAGGAAGCCTGCCTTGACCCACAGGTCAGCTCTGCTCTCCAGCCCTCTCCCCGGGGCTTCTCCTTTGCAAGTCTTTCTGTCCCTGTCAGTCCTTCGTGGGACCTGTAGGCTGTAAGCTGAGAGTTCTAGCTCTAACGACAGACGTCTTTACTGCTGCCTCTGCGGCACAGAGCCTGGCCCACAGTGAGTGCCAAATGAATTTTTGATGAGCGAATGATTTAATGAATTGATATAGCCCAGATATCTACACTGGTATCATTATCTTTAGAGAATCTAATATCTTTAAATGTCTCAGAAGGCTTTCAGGTTTTTACCCCAGATCAGCTGCTCTTACAGTGAGAACAGACCAGGGGTGGGGGTTGCTGAAGACCCACGCGGAAGATGTGGTGGCCACAAGGGCATATCCAGGCTTCTTGTGCCTGTGCTACTGAGGCATGTGCCTGCACCAGAGTTTGCCTATGTCCCTAACCCCTTGCATATTTCTGTCCCCAAAATTTCAACTGAGGAATTCTGAATCCATTCTTAGTGTGTCTATTAATTTCCTTTTATCCCCCACCTATCTCTACTTAAGCTGAGTTTCACCCTATATCTGGGTAGTTATCATACAACCAGTCATCCATAATGTAATTTACCGAATTCCGTGTTTCAGATTTCCATCCTTACAATGATCGCTAGCACGTATATAACTTACAAAAAGCATGCAGGTGCTCACATACATACACACACACACATGCACACACACAAACACATATTTAGTCCTTGCAACAATACTGTGGGACAGGTACTATCATTATTTGCATTTGACAGGTGAGGAAACTGAAGCACACAAAGAAGTTAAGTAACTTGCCCAATGTTACCAGATAGAGTCAAGATTTCAACCCAAGTGGGCTGGCTCCAGAGTCTATGCTCTTAAGTAATACACCCTATTGCTTCTCATGTATTAGGGATACAACTTGTTGCCCTAATCACATTGCTTTCTGGAAGAATCCTGGCTCTTAATACCTACTAAGTGAGCATCAAAGCATGTGACCTTGTGTTTTATGGCCTCAAGTAACTAGGCAACTAACTGATGAGTACCTGACTCAAGAGACCTGATCCATAGATCAGTCAGTGAGCTAAGACTTGGGGTCTTGCTCAAATGACAATTTGGACCAATCATATTGGAAAATCTGGAATTGGGAAACGAGCAACTAGTCCTGCCATTAGTGCACGTGGGAGATGCCCAGTCATGATATGCATGAGAGAGAGAGAACTGGCGGGGAGTCATCGAGGGACCACGTAGCAACTATTATCTGGAGAGATGAGCTCCAGTGGCTGTTTTTCTAGGTCCCAGTTTCCAGGATTTCTGTCCCTTGAAACCCAAGAATTCATGACTAGATTCCACTGCCTCAAGTCTTCTGGCCTTCAAGGGTGCTGCTCAGCCCGTCCAGATGAGTCCAAGAAGAAGAGGAGAAAACAGGGAGTTCCTGGAAGGGAGGGGAAGCCACAGGGGGTGCTGAGTGGGTCTGCAACCCACGTGAGGCCTGAAGAGCTCCGTCACCTTCTTCGTTCCTCCCTAGGGTGACTCTGACTGGCCACCAGGCAGCATGACTGTTCAAGGTTGCACCTCTAAGCACTGGGGACACAGACAAAAGTGCCTAGTGCTCCCGCAATTATCTGAGTGTCTAATCAACCAGCCCACATCCCAGGGTTTCATGAGCCTAGGCTGGAATAACAAGCCACTTAAAAGTGAAATTCTGGCATTCAGTAATTCTCAGAAATACACTGAGAGACAGGTGGAAATAATAATAATATGATAATAGCATTAAAATAATGTTTCATGTCTCACAAAGCCCTTTTATTTAAATTGTCTCATTGGATCCTCTCCATCACCCTATATTCATCCTGTCACTGAGCTTTGCTAATTTTACATTCTGAACTCTTTTGGGTTCTATTTCCCTTTCTTCTTGTATTCTTCTTACCTTAAAAATAAAGTCCCATGAGGAGAGACTTGCAAAGTCACCCTAAAAATAATTAGGACTCTATTCTTAAGGTAATAAAAGGCTATTGCAAATATTTGTGCAGGAAAGTAATGTGTTTGGATTTGTATTTTGAAAACGTCACCTGGCTAAAGTGTGAATAATGGACCGATGGAGGAAAAGATTAGAGGCAGAGACATTGTTAGGGAGGCTGCTGTGATAGCCCAGCAGAGACGGTGGTGGCTTGGACAGTGCAGGAGCACTGGGAATGAGAGCACAAGTTAAATAGTGCCCAAGTATCTGGCGTCAGCAACCGGGGGAATGGCATTTCCATGATAGAGGATAAAGTAGCTACTTCCAAAGATTATCTAGACCATGCAACCTCAACTATTTTTGGAAGAATAACTACTTTTAATTGGCACAAGCCTTTGAGAATACAAGAATAGGAGAAATAAGGGAGAAGATTTTTGATAATGAAGTTACTGAGTTGTGCAGTGACGCTCAGCTTCCCACTGCAGGCAGAAAGGGGCATAACCAAGCCTACGGTGCTGGCTTTAACGTATACTGCTTGAATTGCACATCTTTATCTAGAGTTGGTCTGAATTCCAGGATTAAATTTAGCAGAACGTTGATACCACTGTAAGAGTTTAGAGAGCCTTGAGAAAGGGTTGGGGCCATCTCTCATAGTCTTCGCTTTCATTTATTACCAAATGTGAGTCACATAATCAAATATTCTCTGGCAATCTAATGATTATGAATCTTCTATCTACAAAAGGTTGAAAGATAGACTGAATAAATTATTTCATTAGAATAATTCAGGTCAAAATACCTAAATGAAAAGAGGGAGGGAGAGAGAAAGACAGAGAGAACTAAAAGAATTACATTTTGAAATATTTTTTCAATTTAAGAAACTCAAAATAAATTTTTATACTCAGAATATAATTCACTTTTTGAAACCCATTAACATTATAGTTTTTGTAATTTTTTAATTTTAAGAAGCAAGCTCTGTGAATTACATAGAATCATATTTCCCATTATAGAGTCATATCTAACAGTTCATGTAAACTGCCTTTTTAAATTAAAATGTAGGTTTATTAAGTTAAAATTTTGGCATCACCTCAGCTTTTCTATGTAGCTAAGACAACTGAATTCTTAGATGTGCTACTTATAAATAAACATGATTATCATCATTGTTTAAAAAAATTCCTATGAAAACCACACACACAAAAATTAGCTAAATGATAAGAAAATGAAAGACAAGCCACAGACTGGGAGAAAATATTTGCAAATCACATATTGATGAAGGACATGTAGCCAGAATATGTAAAGAACTCTCAAACTCAATAATAAGAAAACAAATAACCCAATTAAAAAATGGGAAAAATATTTGGACACGTCATGAAAGAAGAAGATATATGGCAAGTAAGCACTGGAGAAGATGTGAAATAGCATTCATCATTAGAAAAATGCAAATTAAAGCCAAAATGAGTTATCACTACACATGTGTTAGAATAGCTAAAATTAAAAAAACTGAGCATTCCAAGTGTTGGTGAGGATGTGGAGGAACTGGAATAATGATAACCACTTTGGAAAAGAGTTTGGTAGTTTCCTAAAAAGTTAAACAGATACCTATCACATGATGCAGTCCAAGAGAAATGGAAGCCAACGTCTGCACACAAGGACTTGTGGGCAAAAGTTCATAGCCACTTCATTTGTAATAGCCCTAATGTGGAAACAAACACACGGCTGAATTGCAAAATAATTATTCTGAGAGAAAAGGGCCAGACCAAAAAAAGTACATCCCATGATTCCATTGCTATAAAATCCTAAGAAATGCAAACTAATCCATAGAGGCAGAACGTGGATCAATGGTTTGCCAGAGATGGTAGGGGAGGCAGGGAGCGGTGGAAGGAGGCATTACCAAGGGACACAAGAAAATTCTGGAGTGTGATGGATATCAAAACTTATCAGATGGTACACTTTAAATATGTGCAGTTTATTATATCTTAATCATACCTCAGTAAAGCTGTTAATGGAAAAACCAGGTAGATGTGGTCAGTATTTGTAGTTGAAGTGGAGCCTGAAGCACAATCAATATCAACCAAGGTGCTATTTAGATATCAGGTGTGTACAATCATAGTGATGATGCTCTGAAAATGTGAGTTCGACCTTCAAGTAATGCCCAACATTTTTCATGGCTACCGCAAAGAAGTTTCTTGATTTATTTTTATTTCATCTTTACTAGGTCGTAAACAAGGCGTATTTATTTTCTTGGTGACCATTGAAACGCTGGCCATTTCCTCCCTAGGATGCTTTTCGCCATGGGAGCTCTACTTTTATGTCCTAGGATGTTCTGCTAAAAAAAAAAAAAAAAAAAATTGTAAACATAATACAGAAATCTCATGTAACGCTTATGTCATGTGAGTTTTTGAGACGGCTGCCAAAACATTTTCCCTTGTATACCAGTTTTATGACATCATTTAAATAAATCTTCGTTTCTTCATCCATCCTTGAAGACACCATTTAAGTTTAATCGCCCACAATAAATGAGCCACAGTCAACATAATGAAACAAAAAGAAATAAGAAAAATGATAAGGGTAATATATTTTAATGTACTGGGATTTTATTTCCAAATTTCTTGAAATATAAAATTGGAAGATACAATGGCTGGTCCATTAATACTTAAAACAGCTTTTTAAGAGAAATACCACAGGCTTCTGATATAAGATAATGATTGAGCATATGTGTTTGCCCACCTTCCTTCGTAAGACCTGGTGGAAATGGCCATAAAAAGTAAATAAGGAAGAAAAAACACTTATGAGAGTAAAGATAAAGGGGAGGCATCATCAACATATGAAAGAGACCAACAAGTATCTGAACAGTAGAAAAAGAAAGGGAGCAAGTCCACAGGAGAAGTAGCACTGGATAGCCCCCAAAAGAAGGTTCCAGGGTAGGCATGAGCCAGGATTCCAAGGAAAGCCTGAATCTGCGCTTAGAGAGGGCAAAGTTCAGAGGTGGACCTGAAACCTGAGCACTTCACTATAGATCCATTCAGAGGACAGGTGCATGCATCACCCCTGCCTCCACTCTTAAATGGGGACCACCACCCACCCTCACACGCCACCCTGATAGTCACCCCCAAAGGAAACAAACCGAAATTCCTAGAATGGCAGTTCAGACCCCAGAGTAAACTTTCCCCAATTCTGGAAGTTGGAGATCACCCAGAAGCCTGCCAGTCATTATTTCCTGTCCCTTTGTCTAAGTACGAACAGGCAACGAGGGATCACAGAACGTCAAAGTAATTATCAGCAGCACAAAATGGAAGGAACAACCAAAATGAACAACCCTCGAGGGGATTAGGGAGAATTCAGGAAACAGAAGAGAACTAGTTAAATTTTTAAATTCCTATCCTTAGGGCTATCAATGAAGATATTGTATCTGTAAAATAAAAATTGGAAGCTGTTCAAATAGAAGATTGGAACAAGAGGTCAGATGATTCAGGGAAGGAGGGAGGGAGAGGGGGAGGAAGAGAGAAAGAGAGATCTGTAAAGAAAGTGGATTCCGTGTAATAGAATGATTAAAACGCAGGAGCTCTTGAGGCCGTGCTGAAAACACACATTTGTCTTTAGGCCAGAAACCTTCCTCTTCAAGTGGCACAAAGATCGCACCTGGCTTTGAGCCTATAGAGAACATAACCGTGAACAGAATTTACAAAGTCACAGCAATGCAAATGCCACTTATGGACAGTTCAATCAATGTATTGATAGAATATAAGAAAAATACTTGGAAACATGATAAAAAAAAAAATAAATGCTATCAGCCTTGACAATGTGAAAGGTACCCTGCGAGAGAGAGGGAAGCCGAAGAGGAGGAGTGAAGGTGGGAGGAAGGATAAGGAGGTTGTATCCACTCCTCTCGCAGGGCGGTCAGGAGACTGCCTAAACAGTGGCATAAAAATGGGGATGCGGGGAAGAAAAGATGGTGGAAGAAAAGAAAAGAGACCTAATGATTTTATTTATATTAAAATGATACATTAGCATATAATAGGGGACAATATAAACGAGCTATATCCTCATCTGTCACAGCAGGGACCTGTTAGACACTGTCTAAAATTGCTGGTCAAGGGATAGAGGAGTGAGCCTCTTATTCTGAGTTGTGGAAGTAACCACCTGGGGAGCTGAAAACAGCAGCGGGCAAGAGAATGTCGGCCTCCCAGGAGTGGAAATGACAGGCTCAAGGCCAAGGACTTTTTTCCCAGAAAAAAAAGTCCTTCTGGAATATTTGAAATTTTACCATGTACTTGAATTATTTTCCTACACATTTAAAAAATTCTAAGATGAATGTATGAAGTTCCCAGTGGGACCTATTACCCATCAAGTATTACGGGAGACTCTCACGAATGGGGCAAGGTCTCACATGTTACTGCATTTGGTCTGCAGCTAGGAGGCGGGTAGGTGCTGCTATATCCCCTTGTATCACTGAGACAACCGCGGCCTGGAGTGTTTAGAGGGCTTCTTCCCCCACGTCACATAGGTGATTCGTGGTGGAGGTGAAACCTCAGCTGGAGTCTTCTGACACCAGTGCCAGAATTCTTTCTTCTATGCCAGTGGTCCTCAGAAATTTGGTTTCAGGCTTTCTTTAAACTCTTAAAAATTATTAAGGAGCCCAAAGACATTTTTATGTGGATTATGTCTATTGGTACTTACCATATTAAAAGTTAAAACTGAGATCTTTTAAAAATATTTATTTACTAATTCACTTAAAAACAAAATTATAAACCCATTATGGTAATGTAAATATTTCTTCTTTCTTTCTTTCTTTCTTTCTTTCTTTCTTTCTTTCTTTCTTTCTTTCTTTCTTTCTTTCTTTCTTTTCTTTCTCTCTCTCTTTTAGAGATGGGGTCTTGCTATGTTGTCCAGGCTGGTCTTGAACTCCTGGGCTCAAGTGATCCTCTCACCCCAGCTTCCCAAGTAGCTGGGATTATAGGTGCATGCCACCATGCCTAGCTAGTAACACAAATATTTCAATGAAAAATAACTATAGTTATAAACAAAAAAAAATTGAGAAAACAGGGGCATTGTTTCAAATATTTGTAAATTTCTGGACTCATAGAAGATAGTTAGATTCTCATAATTGCTTCAGCATTCATCATGTTTGACAGAACGTATCAAAAAGCCAGTGGAAAAAATTCCACTGCACAATCCTTAAAAAGTGCAAATAATATCTTAGTATTATTAAGAATACGGTTTCAACTTTGTAAAACTCCTCAGGGGGTGTCAGGGACCTCCAAGGGTCTCAGACCATATTTTGAGAACAGATGTTCTACAACACAGCAGCCTAATGAGGTTTGATGTAACTAAAAATTTAATAAACTGAAACCATTAGAAAAATATCAGGAGCTTTATGGCTATTCCAATGGCAAATTCAAAAATACATTAATATAAACACACATATATATTTACATTTATTCATTCATCTATTAAGTGACTCACCTCTGCATCTGATTTGACCATACTTCCTAAGCCTAAGCTTAGACTAAAAGTGACCTCGGTACTCTGGAGGAAATGAGGGGGAGCCCACAACATGACAGGAAAACAGCAAAGGAAGGTAGAGATCCATCTTAAAGGGAAGAAACACCCTTCCAAGGCATTTGCTCTAGGAAACAACATACAAACCTGATGATTGATGTTTTAACCATCAACCACATAGATTTTAGGCATCACCCGCTTTCCATTGTCACTGCAGCTTCCCGAGTTAGAGCCTTTATCACTCTCAGCAGAACTATAGCAAACCATCCCCACTGGGCTTCCCAGTCCATCCTTCTGATCATGGCAGCACGACCAGCAAAACAGACGGGCTTCAGTTGCTCAGACTTACCTTCATCTACAGAATAATGTCTGAAATTTACAGGAGAAAGGCCTTTGATGGTGCGCCCATAAACGACTTGTCCTGCCTCCCTTCATACCCGCTGGAGTGGCCACTCACTTGACCATGCTATGGACTTCCATGCTTGAATGTCTTTCTTTGTTTTCTTTGTGCCAGTTCTACGTTCCCTTCTCTGACTCTGGAAATTATTTTATCATTCAAAGCCCAGCTTGGATTCTACTCCTTCAAGAATGTTTCCACAATCTCTCCAGAGAGAATCCAGTCATCTTCCATGTCAGTCTCACTGTTCATTCCTTGAACATCAAGTTAGTCTTAATTTTATTATTTGCATAATAGCTGTTGACAAATCCATCTTTATTAATCTATAAACTTATCTGTGTTCTAGTCTCCAGCTGTTGCCTAATACAGTGGCGGACACCTAGAAACACTCAATGAATACGGAATAAATGAATGAATGAAGCCCAGACACCGACCACAGCATCTAAGGAACAATAGTATGATCCACAGTGCTCTGACAGAGAAGTAGGGCAATCAAAACCAGAATACAGTGACATCATGAAGAGAAGGAGCTCGTAAGTTAAAATGAAAGGACCACGTAGGAGCTGCATGATTTTCAACCAGGTTACTTAATCTAAGTCTCAGTCTGCTCATCTGTAAAATAAGGATAAAAACATCTACTTGGAGAGTTAGAGTGGTGGTGAAATGTGATAATTTATTTAGAGTAATTATAATTACATGCATTTCTTGACAAATGATGAGTACCTACATTTATTATTACTTCTATTATTGAATGGGAAATGCTGCTGCTCTCTCGGTCTCCCCCATTAGACTGCTAAGCAGGACTATGGACTGGTGAAAAAATACCTAAGTCGGAAGAGGAACTTGCTCATAAGTATATATTCGATGGAATACACAAAATATCAGATTCTGGATTGGAGCAAATTTCCTCCAGCTTACTTGGAATTAGCAAATCACGGGCCACAGGGAAAAATTAGAGTAACGACAATAGATGATTAAAAAACAAGAGGTAAAGCACATAATTCAAGGATGTTTGTAAAGACTTTTTTATAGTGCTTTGTTACTTTGAAAGAATTTCAATAGTGGTAATCAATCCACTTGTTCAGATCTCAGTAAACACATGAAGACTCTTAAAATAGCACTATATTCTGAAGTCGGCTTTAATGTCATTGGAGGAAGATGGTCTATTATTGGCTGAGGGCAATTCTTATTTAGAGCAATTGTAATTAATGCCATGCATTTGCAGACAAATTTCCCAGTTCAGCTTTACCCTAGATCTATAGTTACACTGAGAAACTGAGAATAATTTATTGTAGTCAATCTTCATTTAGCTCCTAATTTTAACTTTGTATAGTACTGGTGAATATTCGCTCACATTGTTTACCCTTAAATGTACAAAAAAATGCAGCTTTATTATTTCACCATAGCCTTTCAGATTTCTTCATGAGTCCTCATGTCACTGAGGACTGGGAGAGTGCGGGGTGGCCAGCGGGTGCATATTTTGTGTCACCTGCGGAGGTTAGCCCTGCCCGATCATTGGTACTGTCTCTTCAGGTGACTCAGCTTTCGCATGAATGCTCAGGCACTCAGAAGTCACCTCTCTCTACAAGCTCTCTTTATACCCCCGGAAGCCCTCAATGGGGAATTTGGAGAGTTCTGGTCCTCTTCAAAATCAAACGTGTGGTAGGAGGAACCAGTTGCTCAAAGGCTGGGACTTTTTCTAGGGGCCACGGCTCCTTCCACACTACCCTCAGAAAATAAGATGTGAGGCCAGAGTGTCCGTCAGTGTCCCCATGACTATCTGAGTCTGTCTAAAACTTCACTTGCTGAGCGTTCAACCTCACATGGGAGAGAGGGGTGAGAACACGTGTGTGTGTGTGTGTGTGTGTGTGTGTGTGTGTAACTTCCTCAGACTCCTTGTCTTCCTTCCCTTGAGTCAGTAGGGGCTTCAGAATTTCTACTTCCTCTATGTTATATTCTGGTCTGTCCTTCATTAGCCACCCTCATGGCCTGGCTGTCTTAAGAGGAAGAACTATCTTCTCTGCACTATAAAAGAAAATCCATGATTTGAATTCTCCTAGCTTGGTCTTGTTAGGTTCACGGTAAAGAAAATTAGAAAACTCTTTCTTTCTGGACAAAATCTGGCTTACATGACTATTGCCTGTTTGAAAATCCTATTCGATATCAGAGGCTCAATACTAAGCCTTCCTAACCCTTTGTGTTCCCTCTATATTGATCCTAAATCCTCCCAAGGCAAATGAGTGCTTCTGGAAAAATAAGAAAAACTATAACAGAGAAAATTTCATTAATATATTTCAAAAATATCCCCCCATTATGAGTGTTGTCATTACTCCAAATTCAGGCAATTTTAATGGCAACGTTAATTTGCATATTACCCGAGAGCCTTCCAACTACTTTCGAAAGGGTGAATCAAAGATAGAGCAAAAAAAAAAAAAAGTTAGTAGAAAGCAGAATCCATTCTTCGGACATTGCAAAACTAAAGACATGCTTGCTGAGTGTGGGAATGCCTTTTAAGCATTTCCCCAGAATTCCAGTCAGCTAACCAGATAATTGATGTTGGATGACTCAGCGCTACATTAACTTATTTTTTTCAAAACTAGGCCCATAATCTCTCCTTAAAAACAAAAACAAAACAAAACAAAAAAACCCTAACTTTCTTCCTTTTAATCTTGTTAATTTCTCCCAGCGTGACAATCATCTTCAACTCAATTTCGTTCAAACCACTTTGGCTGTGTGCACGGTAGATACAGTGTTAGCCATTGTGGCATGTCCCGGGCACACACTCTGCCCTCAGGAACATTTCTGTATGATGCCCTCTATCCAACCAATCACTAAGTCTTACAGATTTTGTCTAACGTTTTCCTCCTGCCCCTTTGTTCTACTGCCACCGTCTCGCCGTGCCTGAATCACAGCCACGGTAGGGTAATGTCCCACCCCCCACCGCACGCAGCCCTCTCGCTGCCACCCAAAATACAACGTCTTCTGTCATTTCTTGACCCCAATATTGTTGGCAATCAATAAATACTTATTAAACTTCTCCAGTCCCCACACAAATGTCCCTGAACAGCCTAAGAACTGTAGCCAGAAGTAAAGAGAGAGGACTGTCCGCGATGTGGAGTGAGTATCAATGCTCACCTCGTACCCCACTGGGTCATCCCAGCCGCGACAGCCTCAGAACACTGGCCTGGGGATCGCCCAGGGGATCATTTTCTGGAATATTTTAAACTTCTTTTCTTCCTCTTTCTATGGGTGTTTTATGTGCATAATCATGTCTTAGTGCCCTTCCCTCTAGTGTCTGTCTCAGTCACACATGTAATTTTACAAATACATCCCCCTTTGCTATTAATTTCATCCTCTTATGTCTTGAAATATTCAAAAAGCAACGTTCACGAGTGGTTGTGCTTTCGTTTTGACGACCGCAATGCGACGTAATAGGTGGCATTTTCCTGCCTAGGGAGCCGGGAGGAACAGGGTGTTCAGTACCTAGGCTCTAGAACCACTTCTACTTCAGAAAAACTCCCACTTCAACCTTGCTCAGGTGTGAGTTCCTAAGTCATCATAAAGGACACAGAATACCATTTAAGTCTCTCCAGAGGGAGAGAGTTGCAGTTTGCTCAGATGTCCAACTGTCGGCAAATAAGCGTGTTTATATTTATTGAATGGAGGGAAAGCCTTTCATGCCTGCTGGCTCCCTGAGTTGGTGGGGGAAGAAAGCAGGGAAGATTTTAAAGGGAAGGCTGCTCTTCTCTTTTTTAAAGAGAAATGTGGTGAAGGAGGAGATAAAGACAGAAATCGCTGGAGCAGAACAAGCTGCTGTCCCCAGTGTCGCGAACCCTCTGTGAGTCCCGCCGGGCAGTTTCAGTCTTGCAGAGAGCTGCTTATTGTCCTTTTATACACTCTGGTGCTTTTTCCAGTCTTTTTTGATAAGGTCTTTAATATGTAAGGAACATAAACATCATAGAGAGGAAAACATCGAAATAGAGATGAGAAAAAAAATCAACAAAATCTATCACTTTTACCTAATCACTATAAACACTTTCTCGGGTTTTTTTTCCCTCTCTGATGTATGTGACTTATCCCCCAATAATATTCTAGTTCCCAATGAATATTTGTTGGACAAGTGACTTAACTGACTAACTAAAGGCAATAATCTTACAGTTACACAGTTTGGGCTCTGATTTTTGTCCACTTCAATTAGCATAGCCATTTTATTTTTCAATATGGGTAGTAGTCATTGCTTTCAGTATTCGTGGTTTTGGAAAGTTCCATTGAGTGACTATTCCACAATTTATTTAACGATACCTACATACTTGGAAAATATTTAATTTTTTTCTAACTTTTCTGCTATAGATAATGCTATGATGACAAGCTTTCTTCAGGTAGCTTATTCTACAGTTCAGAGGCCACTTTTTCACATGTCAGGGGTCAGCAAACTTTTCCTTGAAAGGGCCCGAAAGGAAATATGTTTGGCTTTGCAGGCTATACGGCCCTGTCTCAGTTACTCCGCTCTACTGATATATTATGAAAGCAGCCACAAATAATACCTAAATGAATAGGTGTGTCTATGCTCCAATAAAACTGGATATATGTGCAATGAAATCTGAATTTATTTAGTTTCTGAGATGTGTCATGAAAAGCGACTCTTTTTTATTTTGTTCTGATCCTTTAAAAATGTAAAAACCACTCTTAGCTCATAGTTACACAAAAATAGGCAGCAGGGCAGAGGCCTATAGTCTGCTGACCCTGCTTTCCAGTCTAGGGATTACTGGGTCAAAGGTTATGAGCGGTCTGTGGCTTTTGATACACAGTCAGTTCCTTGCTGGTCATTTGGATGCCTATCTTCAACCATAGTTCTTGGTTGTTAAGTTTCAGAGTGCAGGCATTTGTATAGTGTTTTGATCACTAGATCACATAATTATTAAGGGAGTATACAAAAGAACTACCCTTGCAGTTCATTGCCTCTGGCCAGTCACCGTATTCCTACCACTGACTTTGAGTGACAGTGAGGTACGAGAGGTCACCTGAAGCCAGAAAAGCCCTAGTTAAAAGCTGTCCAGAAGGGGCTCTCCAGGATTTCATCATCTAACCTTCACCTTTCCCAGCCAAACACATTTCATTCTAATTCTTCACGTAAGCCTGAGAACACCTGGCCAGCTGCCACGTTCAAACACAAAGACAATTATTAAGTTCATCCTGCCACATTTCTTTCTCTGTCCCAGGTTGATAATGATGAACAAGAACTATTTACTTTTGTGAATTGTGAAACTAAAGTATAAAAGTGCCTTTTCTCTGATTGGATGGTGACTCAGAGAAAAGGAAAACCAACTCCAAATTTCATGTTCCCTGCCTCTAGGGCTAACTGTCACCATCATAAATTAATATTTGTTAAGCATCTGCTGGTTGCACGCCATTGTGTGAGGCGCGGCAGCAATTAGTCCCACTCATTACTGTATATTTTCAATATTTTTTTCCAATTTATTAAATTGTATCCTGGATGATGAAATTGCTTCAGGCCATAAGTGAAAAATTGAAAATATTCAATTAGGACATATAGAACAAAGCAGTGGCAGTTAAAACACAATGCATTAAAATATCACCTTTACAGTTACTATTCTCAAAATCTGGAAAGAGCAGATATGCCAGAAGTTCTGAAGGCCAGAGGACTTGGCCAGACCAGGAAGAGCAGTGAACTCCTCACAAAAAGGAAAATCCCTTTTCCCAGCTCCCTGTAGATGGAACTTGAGACCCAAGGTTCGCGCAGATGGCTTGTATCACCTGCCAGAGTTTTTCTCAAGTATTTCTTTATTTTAAGGTATGAAAAAGATACAGCTCCGGTTCTTATTCCAACTAGAAGTTCATAATTTTTCACATAAAAATATTATTTCAAAAGTTCTTCTTTCTATCCCCCTGCACACACACAATGCTCTCAGCATTTTTAATGGGACGTTTGCATAAACCAGGCAATAAATTATATACCAAGAAAACAGTTGTTTCTTTTGATGGGAATGCCCTAGAAGCTAAGGCCAATGTTATTCCTGGCTGAGAGTCATTAATGGTGGTATTGCACAGAGATCAGTCTGGGGAAGAGGGCTGGGAGATTTGCTTGTCTTTATCTTTACAAATGAAAGAAGAAGAAATCAAACGTGGG
>CAUYRT010073353.1:0-11513 GCA_963574885.1 Lepilemur ruficaudatus
ACGTACCCAAACTCTATTGTGGTTGATCAGTCACCTTGCATTCCACCTTGCCCCTGATTGGTTCTATATGTGATCATGCCTGTTCTAACAGGTATCCTTCCTGGAGCTTCCTTCAGCATTTTATTTCATCCCATGATACCCCGCGGTTCCCGCAAGCAAGCAATTATCACAGAGGCAGAAGTGGGCGGTTAGCACAAGCAAGCAATCTTATCATACCGAAGCAGAAGTCTAAGCCAGCAACTAAAAAGAAACAGCCTTGAAACAGACTTGATATCTTACAATAAGAACTCTTGAAATAATAATTTCCATTTATGCATAAGAACCATGTGATAGGAACCATGATATATCAGTATTAATTCTCGTTCTTCAAAAAACTCTGTTAGAGTTGGGTACAGTGGTGCATGCTTGTAATGCTAGCACTCTGGGAGGCTGAGGCAGGAGGATTTCTTGAGGCCAGGAGTTTGAGACCAGCCTGAGGAAGAGTGAGACCCTGTCTCTACAAAATATAGAAAAATTAGCCAGGCATAGCAGTGCATGTCTGTAGTCCCAGCTACTCAGGAGGCTGAGCCAGGAGGATTGCTTGAGCCCAGTGGTTTGAGGTTGCAGTGAACTATGATGACACCACTGCACTCTAGCCCGGCAACAGAGCAAGAGAACAAACAAACAAAAAATAACCGCAAAACTGTGTTAGATACTATTTTAAGTCCTGTATTGGACTCCAAAATACATAAGCTTAACATGTATGCCCCTTGAATGATTAACTTGAGCTACTTACATGATAAAGCTTACTCTGCAGCCTTCTCCTGTGGGGGGAGCTGTCCTGAAAACGGGAGCCTTCGGGGATGTGCTTGCTGCCCAGAACACTGGGGTCCTTGGTGACATAGCAACTGCCCCTGGGCATAGCTCTCCCATCTGGAGTGCACCAATTGTTCCATAGTATAGGCTTGAACAAGTAGAATAGTTAATAAGCAATGGAATGTCCTTTGTCTCAAGATTGAGGAAGCAGAAAAGTTGTTCTTAAGACGAGAAAACAGCCTCCCAGATTCCAGAAAGTCCTGCCCTAAGATCCCGGGCTGGAGGAAGTAGATAATGGAAAAAGATTACCTGCGGGCTTGACTAAACAAAGGTCTTGTGATAATGACAGCTAAAGGGAATGTGATATGGGGGCTTTCAGTTCTGTTTCTTCTATATAAATAAAGCCTCTAAATAAACATGGTACACTGTCTTTACAGGCTCTGTCCTCCCATTCCCATCTGTGTTTGTCTCATTTTTTCTTATCCTCACCCCCAACTCCAAGTGCCACACGTTGTCAGCTGGCTCCGGCACTCCTGGATTTGTAGCCATAATTTGTATCTCAAGTATCCTTGCTGCCTGTTACCTTGCGTAGGTGTGTCCTCTTTGGGCTGTCTGCTACTTCTAGATTTATCTTTAATGCCAGAATTACCTAGTTCCCAGAACCCAGGTATCTGCTTTGATACCTTCTGCTTGTGCTGGACCCTCCTCCCTAAGGACTAAAATTGTGTCCTGAGGCCCTGGTTAGGGCCATTCCTCTGCTACTCCTGGACAGGCCTCCTGGATGACACCTCACTGAAAGTCTACTTCAACTTGGAGAAGTGAGAGATACCTATTTGTCTCAAAATCATTGATACTGATTGTTGTGTCATGGGATTTTGTCCAATGCTTTGTACTTCCTCAATTAGCCGATCCAATTGTCAGGGCCTATTTGTTCTACTTTATATAATAGGTAGGCCTGGAAGTGTTAGTTGTGGCATTTCTAGTAATGGTACTCCAAGGACAGGTATCTTGCTATATGTCGTTTGTGTAGCCGTATCTGTGCATTTACCTGATGGGTTACAAATTATATGATTATAAAGTACTTTCTTCATGTTATAGTTAGGGATATATATATATAATTATATATACATTAGCGATATATATTTAAATTTTTAATGATATATGTAAATAAGTTTAACTATGACTTTCATTTCAGAATAATAGAAGTGCTAAGAACTATTTGTGATGAAACACGCATTGGTAGGTTTGAGACCACTGGGTGGTGAAAACGTGTAAAACTTTTAAAAAGACTTTAATTCAGGTTCTGGATCAAGGTGAGGAATGCGATTGGGAGCAAATTACTTCTGTGATTCTTTATTTATCTATAAAATGGGGACAGTAACTAGAAACTACTCTGGGGCTGTTAGGAACATTAAATGTTAGCAAATGGAGAACTCTTCTACTTCGTACTATGCCAAATGCTACTAGCTATTAGTATACTATTAGCTATTAGTATTGGTAATACTGTTAGCTATTATGATCATTACTAAAATGGAGATGACATAGACCTCATAAAGTTATTAAGTATTTAGCAAAATGCTGTGCAAAATGCTGTACAAAATGCCTAGTTAGGTGTCCAGTAAATATCACATTTAATTGAATCCAAGATGTCCTATTATTTCAGTTATCTCCAAAAAAGGAAAAAATGCTTCCAATTATACTATTGTTATAGAGAGCAAGACAGATACCAATTTCAAACGTGATAAAATATGAAAATTTTTGCATTAAAATCAACATAGTACTTTTTTTTTTTTTTTTTGAGAGAGTCTCACTCTGTTGCCTGGGCTAGAGTGAGTGCCATGGCGTCAGCCTAGCTCACAGCAACCTCAAACTCCTGGGCTCAAGTGATCTTTCTGCCTCAGCCTCCCAAGTGGCTGAGACTACAGGCATGTGCCACCATGCCCGGCTAATTTTTTCCATATATTTTTTAGTTGGCCAATTAATTTCTTTCTATTTTTAGTAGAGACGGAGTCTCGCTCTTGCTCATGCTGCTTTCGAACTCCTGACCTTGAGCAATCCGCCTGCCTTGGCCTCCCAGAGTGCTAGGATTACAGGCGTGAGCCACCGCGCCGGGCCTAACAAACTGCTTTTTTTCTTCTTTTCTTTCCTACTATATTAACAACTGGTGAGGGGTCTCTATTTCCCAGAATCTGGAATTCTCCTTTCCTACTCTTGTTCCTTCTGCCAAGACCCTAGGGTCTCTTACTTGGCTACCAGGGTCAACCTCAAGTACTGTAAGTTCTATCACTTTTTTACTCTATCACAGACCCCCCCTCTGTTTCCTCATCTCAATGTGAATCCAACAGCTCAACATCCTGATCTTTATTATATTAAAACAAGGCAAATGAATATAAAAAACAAAATGAAACAAAAACTTCCTGGTTACCTAAGGCCTTCAACCAAATATTTAGGTTCAGTACCATTTAGTGATGCATATTATGTATGCCATTAGAATTAATGGCAGGGTGATCGGACTAGGCACTTCATGTGAACAAGGGACTAACAAAGACTGGGAAGAAATTCATAAATATCAGATAAGAAATGGCAGGATTTCCTGGGAACAATTTTGTGTAACGTCAAAGGTGGTAGAGAGGACAAACAAAGTGGAGAACAGAGGACTTTCCTACAAAATGATTTCCCCCCAGGAGATCTCATCGAATGTTGAGATATTTTCTCAGTTTCACCTACTAAGTATAAAGCTTGCTGACATATTAACAGCTGGCCTATTATTTGGATAAGCAAAACTAAATGAACAACATACAATTTTCAGAAAAAAATAATAGCAAAGCAGAAATTGAACATACAAAACCAACTTTTGGTCATTGTGTTTATTTCACTTAGGACACTCCATGAGCCTTAACTAGGGCACTTAAAAGTCAATTCAGTGATGAACCTCTTTAATCCTTCATCAATTATTTGGAGTGTTCTAGTCTCAAATACACCCCTTTCTTCTACAAACTTCTGAAAGAGATGAACACCTCCACCTACACCAAAGTAATGTGCTTTGCTGGCCAAAAGTACTCGTCCATTTTTACCTAGCAGTCTAAGGAATGTTTGGTGCAAAGTACTGTAATAATCTGGATTGTAAATGGTTTCTGAGGTGAGAATGAGATCATATTTTACAAAGGGTTTCTCACGGCTTAGTACAAGCTTACAGAACTCAGACCACTCCCCAGAAAAGAACTGGCATTTATATAGTTCTCGTACTACTTTCGATTTCCTGCCTCTTTTCACATCCGGTTCGCTTACATCATTTTCTTCATCTTCCAAAGTGGAGTTAGCTACTACATTAGGTAAAGTTACTTCATCAATCACCATACTATTATAATCTTGGAAATGAATTTCATCGGCCCCTCCCTGGAACGCAGTTATCCCCAGCAGCCCTGATCCACAGCCAAGATCCAACACTTTTTTCCCAGTAAATTTCACTTTGGCCTTTGTGAAATAAGCTAGGAGGTCAAAGGTACCTTCCCAGATTTTTAAGCCTCCTTCATAAACACCTGTGATCAGGTCAGTGTGAGAAGAAAAGCTTTTTGAAACTATATTTTCTCCAGCGAAGTTGTCTTTCAACAAGATGGTTTTAACTGCCGATAAGTTAACATGGTGGAGACCTGGTAATGTCTCTATGACTTTATTTTCTAACACTTTCTTTAAATCTTCAGGCATAGCATGCTCTTTGGCAACTCCCAAGCAGGACTGTTCTTCATGTGGCTCTAAGTGACTTGAACTCAGAACTGCACTGAGTGGACTGTCTGTGTCTTGAGAAGGAGCCGCATTTTCCACTGACTTATGTTCCCACGAGGGATCCTGAGGCAAGTCAGATTGTTCCACAGAACATTTTCTGTCCCTCTGTTCTCCTTGTGGACTTTCTAAGGCTGACAGCTCTTTTGAGGAATCCAGCATCAAAGCTCCATCTCCAAGGAGTGTTAATTCATTTTCTAGATGGTCCTCTATAGTAAAATTAAATTGAAAGGTCATTTTCTCATTGAATGCACACAATCCTTAAATGTATAGAAATATTCTTCAACTTCTGGATAGAATTTGATGACACACATAAACCTGCCTCAATTATTCAATTAGCGTTGTGGGGGGGGCACTTTCCCTTTAGCTGCTTATACACTGTTAACAAATAGTTAGAGATGTTTCCAGCTGAATTTCAGAGGTCTTTGCTCTTCTTTCAATTTAGCCCTGGAGAGGGGGAAAAAACAACAACAACAACAACAACAAAGAAAATGACGACTAAAGCAAAATGTCACGATTTTACTAAAATGTAATATGAAACAGCCTGCCTCCCCTCAGTACCGCTGCCTTTTCTCCCATCCAAGTACTAACCAGGCCTGACTGAGCTTCCGAGATCAGGCGCGTTCAAGGGGGTTATGGCCACAGACAAGCTGCCTTTCCTAAAAAAGCTGTAGGGAGAGAGGGAGAGAGAGAGAGAGAGAGAGAGAGAGAGAGAGAGAGAGAGAGAGAGAGAGAGCGAGCTAAGAGACTTGGAAACACACACGCACACACAACTTGGGGCTTCAAAAGCTGGAGTAGAAAATAAAACTATTAAAACAAACAAGAGAACAACAGCATCAGCCACCACCACCGGAACAAACACAAAGTCAAAGATTTTCAGACAGGACAGCCTGGCCACTTTGTATCTTTCAGCTGTCCTGACAGTTCCCAAACACAGTCGCCCCCTAAACTTCCAGCATCTCCTCACTTCTGTCTCTTACTGCCTCACAGATAACAGAAGCTCAAGATTTTACTTCGGTAAACGAGCATCCCTTTGAAACCATGCACAGGTATGGGTGGGCTGGTGTGTGTAAATTCATGCAAAAGATGAATTTCACTACAAACATTTAAACCAGACCAGCAGCCCTAAGGTGCGTTAGTGGGGCAATTGGGGGGGTAACCAGTAAAGACTAATAAGGTGGCAGGACAAATACAAAATAAGGGCACTGCATTCACCATCTGGAAAGCCTGCAGAAAATGGAAACAACTTCATCGAGAATCTTTTCTGTATCTCCTGCGCTTGACACTTTATACCACCTGGTTCAATTTGCACAATTCTGGCAGGTGGGATTTTTATTCCCCTGACACGAGATGTGCAAAGAGGGGGATGACGTTTAAGCAGGTAGGAATACGCCTAGTTTCTACCCCAACACGCTGCAGGGCTCAGAGTTACTGCGGGCTGCAGGTGCCAGGTCAAACCTAACCCCAGAAGTGCAATCTAAAAACCCCACGGGTAGCAAACCGGGGCACTTCCGGCCCTCACTGCCCCATCGCAACGTAACGTTTACTACCATCCACACCTGGAGATGCTCGCTGGCCCAAGAGTCTCGGGATCACTCGGCTAAGCAACCCGGGGTCCCGACGCCTCCTCCGCACGGAAAGCCTGCACCAGTGAGTCGAGTCTTCCGAGGGCCAGACAAGCCCCGCTTCCTGCCTCACCAAGGAACCCAGCTCGCGTCCTCTCTATGGTTCCGTAGCCGGCGGAGAGCTCGCAAGGGTTGCCGGGACGACGGGAGTTTCCGGTCGGGGCTTGGCGGGAGCCGTTGGAAGGTGTGCACTTCCGGGAAGGCGTGTCTCAGGTGCGCGTTATCCCGGCGAGTGCGGTTCCGCCCTGGAAGAGTTAAGTCGCCGGGCAGAGGAGCTGTGCCGCTGTCGGGAGCTGCCGTCCGTTCCGCCCCGGCTCCTCACATCCTTGGTTGTCACTTCCGCCTGGAGAAGGGTGTGGCGCGGTCGCGAACCTCTGTCCTCTGTCCACGGGGACCCGCCGCCGGGCCCGAGCGCTCTCTCCGTCGGTGAGTGGGAGGGACGGGGAGCGAGGACCGCGGCACATCCGGGGCTTTGTTTCCGGAAGCGTTCGCGGGCGTGCTTTGACGTAAGGATTTGGCAGTGGGTGTGGCGTTTGCTTCCGTTGCTCTGCGTCTTTTTGTGTGCTCGCGACTTGCACTGACGTGTAAACACTTTGCATGGGGACAACGGGGGAGGCAGGGACTCGGACCCGAGCTGTGAGGCTGCCTCTGGCTCTTAAAAGGTGGGTGACATAAAGCGGGACACTCTGAGCTTTCATCACCTGTAAGACAGGTGGTGAACAGGAATGCTCATTAAGAACTGGAGGATGTGGTTCTGTGGCGTCAGGTCTTTAAAAGATGCTGCGTAAATAAAACAGTTGACCCCCCGCCCCTTCCCTTCCCGGACCTCTTTTTCTTTATTTTTAGCAAGGGTTGCTTCTAATTGTTGGGTTTCAGCTGCAGGATTTGTGGCGTTCAGTGCCTCTGTGTTGTTCAGGTGCAGACCATTCTTCGTTAGTCTCATGCCTTTGTGGCTGTAAGTGTGCCTGGAGTCCTAGCCCTTCGTGTTAAAGTGTGTGTGTGTGTGTATAAATTTACGTCTTTAAGCTCACCTTCAACATAAAATTGCCCTCAAAAGAAAAAAGTGACCTTCACTTGAAAGAGTTTTGACGCTGCGCAATTAATTTTTCACAGCTAAAGCCTATCGTAACTAAATACTACCATTACGTGGAAGTCATTCACCTAGTCGTTAGCAAAATCCAGAAGGTACCAAAGCCCTTCTATAGTTTTTGTGTAGATAGGGAATCGCTGTGTTCAAGGCATTTCAACTTGGAAACAAATAACCATTTCCTACTCAGAAACGTTTGCTGGGTACATAATGTGTGTCTGTATTTAACGTGTATCTGGCAGGGTGGTAGGCTTTGGGGAAACAAAGATAAGGAACGTGATTCCTCTTCCTCTCAAGCTTATAGGGGGACTCCATTAAATTGAAAGTCAACATTCCCACCTAGCCTTTCATCTCAGACTTGACTGAACCCAAAGCTGGTCTTCCTCTAGTTTTCTTCGTCAAAGTAAATGATTTTACAAACCAAAACCTTTAATCCTCTCTCCCGTCCAATGAGCAAGTTTAATTGATTCCGACTCCACTTGAATCAATCCACTTACCGTCCCCATTGCTACCACTCTGATTCCAAACCCTTGTTACCCTTTACCTGGACTATCAGTAACTTCCTTCTGGTCATGTCCTCTTCAAAAAAAAGTTCAGAGGGAAAACCATAGATCATGTCACCTCCCTTTTTAAACCACCTTCAGTGGCTTCTCAACAAATTAGGAATCAAATCCAAATTTACCTTCAAAGCTCCCATACCCTTCTCTCATACCTAGCTAACTATGTTGTATCCACACATACATCAGGCTCACCTACCATAGGACCTTTGCTCAGTCTAGGTTGATCTCCCAGCCTTTTGTACATCTTATTTAGGTCTCAGCTCAAACGTCACCTCTTTAGAGGGACCTTTTTAGAGCCCTCAATCTTAGGCAGTTGCCCCAAACCCACTGTCACACTTTTATCATATTGTCTTGTTCAATTTTCTAAGGAGCATTTTATCGTTAACAGAAATTACCGTGTTTCCTTTGTTTATTTTCCACTTTTCCGCATTATACTGTAAAGTACATAAAGGCTGGAACTTGATTTTCTTCACTGCGTTATCCTCAGCACCTAGAACAGTGCCTGGCACATAGCATTTAGTAAAGAGATAAAAATATTTCATGTTTTAAAAATGGTTGGAAGTGTCACTAGACAATATATTTTTCAGCTTATGGTGGTTTATCTTCACTGTTTTCAACAAATGAAGGAAAAGGTTGTAATAAATCCACAATCCCATCACCCAATTATTTTCATGTTTTGCATTTTACATATTTTTCCAGTCCTTACCTGCATGTCTATATAATCATAACTTATGGTTAATTTTGGAATGGCTAGAGTTTTTTGAGCTTTACTGAAATTTTTCCAAAGATGAATTCTACCCTACTGAACAAATGGTTTAAGGGCTATGCATCATTTTGATTGCTGCTGAATAATACCTTTCTCAAATATTTTTGTGTAGATGGGAAATTGCTGTCTTCAAAAATATATATGCAAAATAAGATTTCAGAAGAGGAATCAATTCATGTATCAGGGTGGTAGAATTATGAGTTATTCATTTTTCTTATTGACATATTTGATGATTCTTATGTTTTTATGGTAAAACTTTTGTAACAGTTACTCTTGATGGTGTATAAGTGTGCAGTTTATTACGTGGTTACTGTTAACTTTTGTATTAGACGTGGGATAATTTATTGTCACATATTTGTAAGCTCCTGCTATGTGCAGAAGAATTTCAGTCTGATAAGGTTGGTAAGATAGGTATGCAGGTAACATGAAAATAAGAGAGAAGTTGTTGAGTGACGTAAGACACACATATAAAGTACTATAGAAATAATGAGAAGTTTCTTTCCTGTAGTAGAAACCAGAAGTCCGTGGATGATTATAGCACTGTTTCTCATCTGTCAAAAATATTTCATGATTATACATGGTTTAAAAAGGTGGGTTTGTCCCTGAGCAATTTTGAAAATATTTCCTTACAGTATTTTCATAATACTGTTTGTTTACCTAATAAATATTAAGTTTTTAGAAGCAAAATTGGGCCAGTCATTTGAGTTTAATTTCAAATTCTTATGGATCAGTGCTTAAATTTCAAGATGAGTCATTTTTGAATTTATTCTCAGTAATGAGTATTCTATTACTATGATACAGGTATCTTCCTTAATTATCTTACTCTTTGTATCAACATTCTGACAGTTGGATTGAGCATATTCGTAAGTAAAATTATTTTAATTGCGTGATTTACTTTGATGTCATTGAAGTCTGAGTCCCACATACTTCACTGGATGTGACCTTACAGTTCTGTGTTTCCTTCAGATTTAATCATTTTCTGTGTTACCGCCTCTGTAACCTTCAGTTACTTAAAATGACCAAATTCCTTCAAATTACAGCGCTTAATGTTTTAAATTCCTTTTTAGATAGATAACAAAAGGGTTCTGTTGATGATTTATTTATAAGCACATTATAAATTATAAATGTTAAATTGTGGGTAGACCTATATGAAACATAATTTGCAGTCTGCTTAATAACCTTAAGCATCTAACATGTTCACTGCCATTTAGAAAATACTTCCTAATTGCCAAAAGCTCATTGTCTAAGTGATAACAGATTTGTCATTTAGAGAAAGTTGACTTTCTCATTTTCGTCTGTCATCATTGGTGTTACTTGATGAGGTTTACTCTTTTAGTCAGGAGAGGATACTGAGAGTTAAGACTAGACTGCTCACTTTATTCATACTTCCGCTTAGCTTGTTCTGTTTACATTTCAGTTGGTTGTCTAATATTTGTTCATAATTTTGATTCTATGTTGCCTGTTGGGGTCTAATTTCTTTTAAGTAACAAATTTTTTTTTTATCTTGAGTATAAAAGTTATTCATGTTCATTGTAGAAAAATTGAAACATGCAGAAAAACAAAGATTATAAAATATCCACTCATCTGAAATGGTTAAGATATTGATGAGAATAGATTTTTTTTATTGTCATTTCTTTTTTTGTTTTTTAAAAAACTTTCTTCTGGTTTTCTTATTTTGTTTTCCTATGCTATTTTTAATCCTGTGACAGATTACAGAATAAATTTCTATACATTCTTGCCAGCCTGTCTATCATTCTTTGTATGTACATGCTTAAGTGTATTAAAATTGGAGTTACACCATCTTGGAATCATTTTGTTGTGTTTTAAAATATTTTAATGAAGGTGGATTTTTTTTTTTTTTTTTTTGGAGACAGAGTCTCACTCTGTTGCCTGGGCTAGAGTGCCGTGACGCCAGCCTAGCTCACGGCAACCTCAAACTCCTGGGCTCAAGCAATCCTGCTGCCTCAGCCTCCCCAGTAGCTGGGACTACAGGCATGTGCCACCATGCCCGGCTAATTTTTTCTATATATTTTTAGTTGTCCAATTAATTTCTTTGTATTTTTAGTAGAGACGGGGTCTCGCTCTTGCTCAGGCTGGTTTCGAGCTGCTGACCTTGAGCGATCCACCTGCCTCGGCCTCCTAGAGTGCTAGGATTATAGGCGTGAGCCACCGTGCCCAGTGTGAAGGTGGATCTTGTTCAATAGATGTACCCACATCCATTTAGCTGGTTGTCAATTTTTGGATATTTAGGTTGTTTCTCCTCTCCCTCCCTCCCTTCATTTCCTTCCTTCCTTCCTTTTTTTTTCTATTATACATAATTTTTGCTATTAGATACTTAATAGTTTTTCTACATAGAATACGGCATTTTGAAACCATACAAATCTTTAAATTGGTAGTATTGCATTTGGTAAAGGGCAATGGCCTTTGTTGACTGACATGACTTAATATTTTTAAAAAGATGTCACTATTTTGCTTTACAGAAATTTTGAAGATTATTGTAGAAATGTTTTTACCTCATATGAACTACTTGACATTGGAACAGACTTTCTTTGCACAAGCATTACCAAAGGTATAATACTGTTACCTTAATTTACATTTTATAAAGTTTGCCAAAATCTAGCCTTAGTTTTAGATAATTTATTTTTATTTATTTATTTTTTTAATTTTATTTTTCTTTTTTGAGACAGAGTCTCACTCTCTTGCCCGGGCTAGAGTGAGTGCCATGGCATCAGCCTAGCTCACAGCAACCTCGAACTCCTGGGCTCAAGCAATCCTTCTGCCTCAGCCTCCCAAGTAGCGGGGACTACAGGCATGCGCCACCATGCCCGGCTAATTTTTTCTATATATTTTTAGTTGGCCAATTAATTTCTTTCTATTATTAGTAGAGACGGGGTCTCGCT
>CAUYRT010073355.1:0-83163 GCA_963574885.1 Lepilemur ruficaudatus
CATAAATTGTTAAACAGAGTTACATTCTACAATTGCAGAAGGGAATAGCATATTGCTGGAGAGATTCAGTTTTGAAAATTTTGTTTTAAGTGTTTTAAGTTTCTCAAAATAGTCTGAGCCACATTGGTAGTTTGGTGGGGGGTTTTTGGTGGTGAGGGAGTAGAAGCAAGAGGTAAACAATACATTAAATTCTTTATAAAACATCTTTGCCTTTATTAGTAGGCCTAGATTTAGTCTTCAGAATAAAATGTTTATTGCAGCACAATTCACAATTGCAAAGATATGGAATCAACCCAAGTGCCCATCAATTCATGTATGGATTAATAAAATGTGGTATATGTATACCATGGAGCACTACTCAGCCATAAAAAACGAATTAATACCTTTTGCAACAATCTGGATAGAACTGGAGACCATTCTCCTAAGCGAAATATCTGAAGAATGGAAAAAACAAACACTACATGTACTCACTATTAAATTGAAACTAACTGATCAGCACTCATGTGCACAGATGGAAACAGAACTCAGTGGAAATCATGCATGTGGGAGGGGAGGAGGGGAGAAGTGAAATCACACCTAACAGGTACAATGTACACTATCTGAGTGATGGGCACACTTATAACTTAGACTCAAGCAGTACAAAAGTAATCCATGTAACCAAAACATTTGTATCCCTGAAGTCCTAATATTTGATTGGGATCCTGAAATCCCTAATATTCTGAAATTTTTAAAAAAAGAGATTGAGATGATTAAAAGCTAAATTTCAAGCATTAAAAAAAATAAATAAAAATAAAAGCCTGGAGGAACTATCTAGGCCCTTTTGCCCTTCCACCTTCCATCATGTGAGGATGCAGCAAGAAGGTGCAAGCCCTCACCAGACACCGAGCCTGCCAGCAACTTGATCTTGGATTGCCCAGGCTCCAGACTGAGAGAAAGAAGTTTCTGTTGTTTATAAATTACTCAGTCTTAGGTATTTTGTTATAGCAGCAAGAACAGATCAAGACAACTATACTAAGGAACCTACATGAATTTCTGTAAAGGACACAGAAATCTGCTAAGCAGAATGGCTTGAATACCAAATACTGGCCAACTGGTTTTTAATGGAATATTTGTTCTAATACTTTATCATCTTTTTCACTGCCTTCCAACTTCTGCCTAAAGTTTAAAAAGTCAGTTATCTTCACCTTCTTCTGTTCATTTGAAAAGATAACAAATTTTCATTTGATAAACCATAAAGATTTCTATGACAAACATGCTTTCAAGATTTTTAAAAGTTAAGATACCAATGTGTCCTCTTTTTCTCTCATCCTCCCTCCTCCTCCTCCCTCTCTAGTCTCTCTTTAATTCAATTCCAATTGGAAAACATCTGGAAGTGATCTTTACATTGAGTATCTATTTCATACTTTTTTTTTTTTTTTTGAGACAGAGTCTCCTCTTCTTGCTCGGGCTAGAGTGCCGTGGGGTCAGCCTAGCTCACAGCAACCTCAAACTCCTGGACTCAAGCGATCCTCCTGCCTCAGCCTCGCGAATAGCTGGGACTACAGGTGTACACCACACCTGGCTTGATTTCTAGTTTTATTCCATTGTGGTCAGAGAAAATACTTGGTGTGGATTTCAATTCTTTCCTTTTTTTTTCCTGTAATTTTAATAACTGATTTGCCAAGGTACAAAGCATCAAGTTACATAAGCCCATCTGAGAAAAGACTTGTAAAATGACTAAATGCTCAATCAATCTGCTGCAAGGCTTTCAGGTTTTATAAGAATAAAGCTTTAGTGAAGGTCTTGGAAAGAAATGGAGTGTGAACATTCTTCCTGGGGAATGATGACAAGGTACAGGCGGCAGACAGGGAAATTAGCACTGGAATGAGCTCTGAACTGCCCTGTGGCAGGACGCTGCCCTCAGCCAAGGCTCATCCTGGGCAAGTGTTTCACAGATGGCGACTGACATTTCACATTGGCCACACTGGCCAGACTCAGCTTTGGCGAGAGATCAGGAGTGACAACAGCAGAGGCAGAAAGAGGGCAGGAGAAGGGAGCCATCGAGGAAAGAGAAGGTGAACGGAGATGGAGAAGAATAAAGATCAGTTGCGGCTTCTTACTGCCTGGGGCTCATACCAGGGAGGTGAGGAAAATCCATCTATGTGCCCAGCCCAGCTGATACAGTTTGGATGTTTGTCCCCTCCGCATCTCTTGCTGAAATGTGACCCCAGTATTAGAGGTGGGCCTACCGGGAGGTGTTGGGTCATGGGGCAGATCCCTCATGAGTGGCTTGGTGCCCCATCTGAGATAACCAGTGGGTTCGTGCTCTCTTAGTTCACGTGAGAGCTGGTTGTTTGAAGGAGCCTGGCCCCGCCTTTCCTTGCTCTTGCTCCTTCCCTTGCCACGTGACACGGCTGCTCCCCTTCAAGTCCTGTTAGAAAGCTGCACTGACTGAAGACTGGGTGGGAGAGTGGACGATGGAAAGCAACAGGTTACTGGGGCTCGCACAGAACCCAGCATGGTTCCCGTCCCTACAGCTAGAGTGGAAACAACATAACACGTAAGCGTATTTCCTCAGCAAGAGGCCAAATCACCCATGAAATAAAGCTGTTTGAATCTCACCTAACAGAGCTTAAAATCTAGCTCCAAAGGAGCAAACTGTTTCCAAGTAATTTGGCTGCATCAAGTGAATCTATGATACCAAGTGAATCTATAATATCAAGTGAATCTATACTTACCAATAATATTTTCAACTAAAACAATACACTGCGTGGGGATTAATAGCAGATTAGACACTACAGAAAGTAACAACATTGAACTTTGATACATAGCAATGGAAACTACCCAAAATGGAACACAGAAGGAAAAAAGATTAAAAATCGAACAAAGCACCAGTTAGCTGTAGGTCAACGTCAAGCCACTTAGTAAACAAAAAATTGAAGTCTCGAAAAAGCGTGGAGGATTGTGGGGGGGACATAAAAATATGTTAGGAAACAATGGCCAAAAACTTCCAAATTTGATGACAACTATTAGCCCACAGGTCTAAGAAGCTCAGTGAACACTCTCACTCCCCATGCCATAGCATATCATGATCAAATTCTTAAAACCAATAACAAGGAGAAAATCCCAAAAGCAGCCAGACCAAAAAGTCACATGGTGTCCAGGGGAATAAAGACTTAAATGGCAGCAGATTTCCTGGCAGAAATTATGTACGCCGGAATAGAGTTCCGCTTCATCCTTAAAGAATTGTCGGGAATAGAATTCTACTCCATGAAAACATCTTTCAAAAATAAAGGCAAAAGAGAGATTTTTTTTTTTCCTTTGGACATACAAAAGCTGAAGGAATTTATCGTCACCAAAGCACGCCTATAGGAAAAGATAAATCTTCAGACAGAAGGGAAATGGTACCAGTGGAAACCTGGATCTTCACAAACGAAGTGAAGACCACAGTAAACTGTAAATATGGGGGTAAATATGACATTATTTCTTATGGTTTTAATTTTCCTTAAGAATAACTGAATGTTTAAAGCAAAAAATGATAATAGTTCGTTGTGACATTTATAACATATCTATAAGTAAAATATATATGACAATAGCACCAAGACTAGGAGAAGGGAAATGATGATGCACCGTTACAAGGTTGTTGTCTTAGTCTGCTCAGGCTGTCATAACAAAATACCATAGACTGGGTAAATATAAACAACAACAGTTTATTTTCTCACAGTTCTGGAATCTGGAAGTCCAAGGTTTTGTGTGAGTGCATGTATGTATGACCATGCAGTCTTTTGTCTGCATATCTCATATGGTAGCCAGCCTCCAAGATGGCCTCGATGGTCTTGTTTTCTGGCATCTGTGTCCTGTGTAGTCACCCTGCCCCCCCATAAGCAGGGTAGGCTGTCACTGCAGAAATGGCACTGTGTGATTTCCAAGCCAAGGTCCCCACTCATTCTGAGAGACACCAGCTGCCATGTTGTGAGGAACGTCGAGCAGCTCTGTGGAGAGGTCCTCATGTCAAGGGACTAGGGCTGCTGCCAACGGCCAGCAATGACTTCCAGACGTGAGTGAGACACCTTGAGTCTGGGCCACTGGGCCCAGGCCAGCCTTCCAACGACTGTAGCTCCAGCTGACCTTTTAGCTGCCACTTTATGGGAGACCCTAAGGCAAGAACCCCCAGCTAAAAAGTCATTCCCTCATTCCTGACCCACAGAAAAGGAGTGCCATAATAAATGGTCCTTATTGTCATAAGCATCTAAGTTTTGGGGTAGTTCGTTATGCAGCAATAAATAACTAACAGATTTTGGAATGTGGAGGTAGGATGCCACTGTAACTGAATCCTAAAATGTGGGAGAAGCTATGGATTTGGCAGGGGAGGAAGCTGGAAGGACTTTGAGGAATGTTAAATGAAACCCTAAAGGACTTTGCAGGGACTATTAGCAAAAGCTTAGACATTTGAGAAGATTTGCCCATGAGGGCTTAAGGAAACTGAGGAGACTCACTGCAGACTAGAGGTTCTATAGTGGCAAAAAGTGTAGCAACACTGTCATCCATAGAATATGGGAACTAGAAAACATACCTAATGAATTGAGAAATATAGCTAAATTTTGAAGGTGCTACTGATTTTTCTTCTTGTTATTTATGCTAATACATGACAGGGCAGAGCTAAAAGAAGGAATGTTAAACTAGAAGAGGCAGCAACCATTGGGTTTGAAAATCCCCAGCCTCTCCAGGCTGCAAAGAATGCTAAAATTAAGAAATACCTTCTGGGCAAAGACCATATATAATACATCAGGGCCCTCTCAAAAAAACACAATCTAAGGATGAAGCCCAGAGCATAACTGCCAAAGCCTTTGTCATGGCCTCAAAGAACTGTTCAGTCAAGCAATAGGGCTTCTGTGTACATGAAAGGTGTTGCCTTTCAGTAGTCTCAGTAGCAGCCTAAGGTAGAGAAAGACTTATTTTGAATATATTTGCAGGTGTGACTTTTTAAATTTTCTTTTTATTTCAGCATATTATGGGAGTGCAAATGTTTAGGTTACGTGTATTGCCCTTGCCCCACCCAGGTCAGAGCTTAAAGAGTGTCCATCCCTCAGACGGTGCACGCCACACCCATTAGGTGTGTATAATACACTCATCCCCTCCTCCCCCCAATCTGACCAACACCCAATGAACATTATTACTATACTTGCACTTAAGTATTGATTAGTTGATACCAACTTGATAGTGAGTACATGTGGTGCTTGTTTTTCCATTCTTGTGATATTTCACTTAGTAGAATGGACTCTAGCTCTATCCAGGATAACACAAGAGATGCTAGATCACCATTGTTTTTTGTGGCTGAGTAGAACTCCATGGTATCCATATACCACATTTTATTAATCCACTCATGCATTGATGGGTACTTGGGTTGTTTCCACATCTTTGCAATTGTGAATTGTGCTGCTATAAACAGTCTAGTGCAGATGTCTTTATTATAGAATGTCTTTTATTCCTTTGGGTAGATGCCCAGTAATGGCATTGCTGGATGAAATGGTAGTTCTACTTTTGGCTCTTTGAAGTATCTCCATATTACTTTCCACAGAGGTTGTACTAGTTTGCAGTCCCACCCGCAGTGTATGAGTTTCCTATCTCTTCACATCCAAACCAACATTTATTGTTTTGGGACTTTTTGATAAAAGCCATTCTACTGGAGATAAGTGATATCTCATTGTGGTTTTGAATTGCATTTAGAGGAAGGAAAATTTTTAAGATAAAGAAAGTGTACTCTGTCTTGATTAGGGGTAGTATAATACATCACAGTTGTCTAAACTCAACAAAATGTACATTTAACATCTGTGCATTTTATTGTATGTAAATTGTACCTTAATAAAATTGAAAAAAAACCCCACAACTTAGAAAATATGATGAATTAGCAAAAATAGAAAAGAATATGTAGAACTCTCCTGAATCAAATATATTTGATTCTAATTCAACAGTAAGTTCCTTCAGGGAAAGTCCACAGCAGGATGGAATGTTCTCTGTGGCATTGCGTCGGCAGTAATTCAGGTCTGTGACTTAGCCTCCCTCTTTCTCTCACTAGTTTAGGGTTCTTAGGGAACAGGGCGTCCACTTACAGCTGATCAATGTGACCTCTGCACCATGAGTTGAGTCAAGGGGAACAGAGCTGAAAAAACTATCACAAATAGTGAAGAACAAACTTAATTTAAGAAGCCTTCTGATACTTAGGGGAAAAAAACTTATAATTTTGTTTTGACAGAAACCCACGTTGATTCCTGTTGTACAGGGGAGAAATCTGTATCCATTACCAGGGTAGTAGCAGATATTGTGCAAGAGTAACTATGCAAAACAATCCCCCCAAATATACATATATAATATGTATTATATATGTGTATGTATATATTAGTACGTGTGTGTATCTATCTATCTATCTATCTATCTATATATATATATATATATATATATAGAGAGAGAGAGAGAGAGAGAGAAATATATATAATGTATGCAACAGACAAAATTCTAAAAGTACTTTTGGATTATTTTATGTCAGCTACAATAGAAGAGAAACCTGAGACTTGCCCAAAACTATCACATGAAGATTGTGAACAGTAATAAGATTGTTGCTCCAAAATTATAGTAGTGAAACAACCAGAGAAGCTGTCAGAATGTCAGAATGTCAGAATGTGCAGACCTCCCAGCCTGTCGGTTTAGAGCTTTCGCCATGCAATAGATATCCAATCTGCCCTACACAGTGTTAGGGAATACACATGGAATGAACAGAGATGCCATTCAAAAGTGTTTGCAGAAACTTTGCTCTCCAATTGAGTGACTCATTGATGAAAGTTTATGACTCAAAGCATGAGCTGTTTTATGAAAACAAATAAATAAACACATTTTTTAAAAAGCAAAAGCAAAACAGTGTAAAAAGAGCAAAATCTTCTCCATAATCATCATTTTCGTTTTCATGCATCCAATCTGACAAAAGCAAAAACATGACATATATGAAATTAGCTTCCCGGATGAAGGAGTATATGATACGGATGACTTGGGGAATATCTAGCCTTCCACAGAAAGAATCTCTCAACTCCATAATTTCTTTTAAAGTGAAGGGATGCTCAATTAGCAGTGAAAAACTTTCATTTATATTTAACCCTATAAATTTCATTGAAAGCAACTAAATTCAGAACCACCCACTAATTGCTCGTGGTTCTGATCCTGGCTTAGAATGCAAGTCAGAATAATTCATTTTATTTGAGGATAGGTGAGTTTTCTAAAAAAAAAATGACAATTTTCATTCTGAGGGTCTTTCAATTTTCCTTTTTCTGCCAACATGCCTTCAAAAGTTAATCACTCTTTAGGATATCGTATCCTGAATATCACCTCCTTCCTTTACAAGAAGATTGATTTTAATCACATCTCCTTGACTCTTTATCCTTTAATCATTTATTTGGTTCTAGTTCAGGGTAAAAGCTTCTATTGATAAATTGTTCCTTCAATTTGTGTAATATATTCTTTCTATACAGTTCTGAACTGTGTTTTTTATTTTAAAAAGCTTTGACTAAAAACTTATAAAAATGAATTATAATGTTGAGCAATTGGTTGGTTTCAAATTTTTAAAACAACTAATAATAATATTGTAAAAAATCAATGCTAATAGTGCTTAACAGTAGTAGAAAAATTGCCTGTCTATTCAGTATTATACTGTTTTAATTACTCTAAGTTTACAATGATAGTACTAAAAAACATAGTTCTCTCTCTTCCTTTCTTGCTTCTTCTATCTCTATTTTTAGGACATTTCTGGGTATTTTTTTTTCTATTTTATTTTTGGAATCAGCTTGTTGAGTTTCCAAAAATATGCTGTTGTTATTTTTACTGGGATCACATTAAGTTTATAGATTAATTTGAAGGAGAACTGACATTCTTATAATGTTGTTGTTTTGCTTTTCCCCAAGAATGAGTCTTTCCTTGTGCTAAATCTTCTTTTGTATTTCTCAGTGGAATGCACAGTTTCTTCACAGAAGATTTTATATTTTTTTGCTAAGTTTTGTATTTTATCTTTTGATGTTTTCTTCTTGTACTTAGTTATTGTCCTTATCAGAAATGCCCTGTATTGCTGAACGTTAATTTTGTCTCCAACCCTGTGACTGCTTTTTCTTATTACTTATAATGGTCTTCCAATTCTTCCTTCTGAATTTTCCAAGGAAAAGTATCTATTTTTCTCAAGTCTTAATAATTTAAAATTCTCCTTTCTAATTTTTGTATCTAAAGAAATGCCTCAATACATTCCATAATTTTATTAGTTAATAACTTTAGAACAATTTAGAATTAAAATGTTAATGATAAATTTTGTTGCTTTATTATTGCTTTTAAAGAGAATGTTTCTAATGATTTCTCAATTAGCATATATATGCCATTTTGCATATATAAACAGAGTCATAGTAAATTTATTTTCTTTTATTATGATTTTTTAACATTTAAGACTAAATATTAGATTTTATTAAATATATTTTTTCACACCTAGTGAGATTTATATGACTGTCTTTTTTGACTTGCTAAATATATTAATTTATATTTATAGCTATCCTATAAATTTGAATTTAACCACACTAACATTCCAGGAAAAAACTGCAATTGCTTTACTATTTATTAATTAAACAGTCGAATTTTGCCAGTTATTTTTAAAATGTTTTTTCTTAGTATGCTTGAGTAAACTGTTCTGTGGTTTCAATGTGATGTACATGTTCTAAAAAAGTTAGGACGTTTTTTTCTTTTCCTATGCTCTGAATAATCGAAATTTAATTGCAGTTATCTGTTACTTGAAATTTTGGAAGAATTCACTTGGAAACCAACTGGGCAGTTAAATAGTTGAATATAAAGTTGCCATTAGATAACTTTATATCCTGAATGGGTAAATGGTCTGTGTAGTGTTCCGGATCTTCTTTCTGGGATCAATTTGATACCTTGTATTTTAAAAAAAAAAACAAAAAAAAAACAAAAAAATATTCATTTCACCCATGTTCTCAAACAACTGATTTTCAAAGATTTGAACCAATTAGTCTTTTTAGAATTCTACTAATTTTTCAAATGTCTGTGGTTATTCTTTATTGTTATTGATAAGGTTATATAATTATACTTTTTATTCATGTTCCCAATTTTATTCCTATGAAAGAATAGAATTTATTTATTTGTTCTAACATTTAACAATTTATAGTTAATTTTTGCTTTAATTGTGATTTCTCAATTTTTTCCTTACATTTGTTTTTTCAAACATTTAAAATTGGATGCAAGCTGCTTTAAATATTATATATTATGATTTCTCTGCATGCTATTTAAGCTATTCTCCCATAGGCTCAAAATGCACATTTCAATTGGAATAATTTTCTAAATCATTTCTAAATTTGGTTTGATTTCCTCTTTTTTCTAAAAGAAATGTGTAAGAGAGAAATTTTACATTTCCTGGTGGGAAGATCATTCCCCTTTCTAGTTATTAATTTCTTTTTTATTATATCGAGGTTATATTATTTACTCTTTGGAATTTATTAAGCTGTTTTCTGAAGCCCAATATATGGCTAATATGTGAAGATTATTTAGGAATTTTGAAAAGAGTATGTGTTCTCTTGTCTTTTGGAAATAGGTACACACATATACGATGCCTGTCTGGATAGTACACAGCCATGTAGCCATTCTTGTTATATTAACAGTGTGTACATATACATTTAGTACACATATAATAAATATATAGTAGTAATAATATATATTAAATTAGTAAAAATATATATAATAATGTTTGTAATACATTTAAAATTGTATTATTTGGTTTTTATGTTTATTTGTTTTTGGTATTCCGGATCTGTTAAATATTGCAAAATGGCTCTTAACGTTTTCTACCACTATTACATTTTTTTGTATTTTTTCTTTAGTTTTTTGATCTATTTCTCCTGTCTTTTCTGTAGATTTTGCTCCATTAATGTTGGTACTATGACTTCGATACATAGGTTAGAATCTGGCATGCCTCTGAACATTTATTAGTTTTAGCCAATATAAATATCTTTGTGTTAAAAATTTTTGCTTATTATTGCATATTTTGTTTTGTAGTCCAACCTGAGAATTTTTTTCTTTTAATATTAATAAATGAGTATAGTCCATTTACATTTAGTGGTTTGACATATATTTTGGCCAAAAGTTGGCTTTTCAAACTCTACGTTTCAGTTCCCCTATTATTTCCTTTTGTGATTTTTGATATTGTTTAACTTCATTTTTCTTATATTATGTAAGATTTATGGTTTTTATACATTTATAATTCTAACTACATAACAAATTTAGCCCTATTTCTTTAGCTAATGTCTATCATTATAAAACAATGGTATAATTCAGTATTTCTTCTTCCTTTCTCTCCCTTTTATTCCCAGTCTTTCTTAATTTTTGTTGATTGCTATTTCACTGTTTAGCTTTACACATTATAATACATACTTGCAACCTATTTATACAAAAAAAATTTTGTTTAACCTGTGTCTACAAAAGATGAGACAGTCATCCTATTTGTCATAGCTCTCCCATTGTTCCCCTATTACTACAACCTTAGTTATATCATTTCCACATTTTCAGGGCATAAAATGCTCCCATTATATAGCCATATTCTCCGCATTTGTTTTTATCCTAGTTGTTAAGCTAAATTAATTTAATGCTTATTGTCAGTTCCTTTGCTGCAGTTGCCTTGACACTTAATTTGACACAGAAAATTTAGATTACACATTGCTACTTCAAGGAATTGGTAAATCTTTCTCTACTGTTTTCTAGTGTTAAATGATACTATGACAAATTGGGAACTCAGAATAATTTTATTCCCCTTACAGATAACTTGATTATTTTGCCTGATCCCTAAAAGATATTTTTCCTTCATTTTTTCAAAGTCCAGCAAAATCTCCCAGGCTATATTTCAGTGTGATGGATAATTTTATGTGTCAACTTGTCTGTGCCATGGAATGCCTACACTAAATATTATTTCTGGGTTTGCCTGTGAAAGTGTTTCTGGATGAGATTAGCATTTGAATCCATGGACTCTGTAAAGTAGATTGCCCTTCCCAATGCAGGTGGGCATCATTCAATCTCTAGAGGCCTGAATAGAACAAAAAGTCAGAGGAAGGAAAAATTTGTCCCTTTTGTTTCTGGCCCACATGCTTGACCTGGATGTTGGTCTTCTTCTGCCCTTGAACTGAAATTTACAGCAATCATCTATTCTGGTTCTCAGGCCTTTGAGACTTGGACTGAAATGACACTGTTAGCTTTCTTGAGTCTTCATCGTACAGACAACAGATTAGCAGATCTTGGGACTTCTCAGCCTCCATAATCATATGAGCTAATTCTTCATAATAAATATCTCTCTCCCCATACATATAAAATCTCCTGTTGGTTCTGTTCCTCTGGAGAACCCTGACAAATACATTTCAATATTTGTATCTTGTTTGCATTGTCTCACTTTTTCCTGTGACAAGTTCTTTTCTTAATATAGATTCACATCTTTCATTTCTGGAAAGTTTTAGATTATTTTGGAAAGTTGTGTATATATTATGTTATTTCATTTTACCTTGGAAAGTTTTGTGTTATTATGTCATATTTAAAGGTTCTTGATGAACACATGGTGTTGGGGTCCACTATACAATCCACCGTAGCATCTTAGTGTCTTCCTGTTTCCCTCTTATGACGGTGGCTAAATTTGTAATTCTTTCTTCCTGATTTATGGCTGGTGTAAGAAATATCGCTATGTTTTGTTCAAAACTGAATTTTTATTTTTGTTTCTTATGACTTTTTGTTGATTTTTGGTTATATGCAAAAAAGGGGAAAATTCCTGTCTTCATGCCACTATTTTAAAATCTCTAATCTCTGCTTTCTTTTATGTGTAATTCAATTTTACAGAGGTAATATAATCAAATTGACATATTTTAACTTTTGAATGCAAATCTATCTCCTTTTTATTAAGAATAAATAAATGTCTCACAACTACTTTTCTGTAACCTTTCCTCTCCAGGTATATTGCTTTCTTGGTTTATTTCCTGATATTTTCAGACTCCTTATTTATCCTCTCTACATGTCAAATCTTATATTGTTAATACATTCTTTTGTCTATTTCATCTTAAATAACCCCCTTTGTATCTGAGACTACTCCAGTTACAATTCTTTCTTCTCTCAACACTCCATAACTAATTTCTAAAAATCTATTTTTCATAGTGACTAGTCACATTTTCTAACTTTGTATATCTTGATGGTCTCCTACCTTCCATTCCTACCTTTCCATGAAATTGCTCTGGCCAAAATCATGAATAATCTACAAATTGATAAAGCCAGTGGGTGCTTTTTGATCTCTGTTTTACATGAACTTCTACCATACTCGACATGGTCAACTATACCGTTTCTCTTTAAATCTTATACATCCCTAGTTCTTGTATTAGTTACATATTTTATACAACTTATCCCAAGACTTAGGGGTTTATAGCAACAAATATGTGTTACCTCAGTTTCTATGGGTTAGGAATTCAGGATGGTACAGATGGGTGGTCCTGGCGCAGGAACTCTTGTGAGACTACAGCCAATATGCAGGCAGCAGGGACTACAGTCATCTCTGAAGGCTTAATTGAGCTGGGGATTGCTTCCAAGAAGTTTACTTGCATGACTATTGGATAGAGGTCACAGTTCCTTCCTAAGTGGACCTCTCCTTATAACAACAGAGCTGGCTGCCCTCAGAGAGAGTGATCCGAGAGAGAGTGAGTGATGAGGAAACTACGGTACCTCTTAGGACCTCATCTCCCAAATCGCACCTAACCAAGTCAGGTTTATTGCATCCATTAGAATGAAATCACTAAGTCTAGTCACACTCAAGAAGAGGAGGATTAGGCTCTACCTCTTGAAGAAAGAAGTCTAAAGGAATTTGTGGATATATGTTAAAACCACCACTGCCCTTTAACTACAACATTCTAAGGTCTTTTTCTGTGGATTCCCCAGGTGTGTCTTTTCCATAAGTACCTTTTCCTCACTTCCCTTGTTTTACTCCCTCATGGAATGTCGGTGTGCCTCAAAGATTTGCCTCAACTGCACTTTGACTTTCTATCCACTCCACAGAATCCACTCTTGGTATTATTCTATATAGGTGTCTAAACTGAGGAAAACACAAACCATAGTTGCAGTTTGGATTTGTATACCTAAAATGAGAGACTCAGGCAATAGCAGTCTCACAGTGAGTCTCATCCTGGGGTACCAGGTTAGGACAGGCAGGAAGAGTGGGGGAAAATAGAACAGATTTTGGATTTAACAGAAAGGGCATGCATCATTATAAAAGACACATTTTCCTACTTATCTCTTTTTATTTGTTTGCAGTCAAAATATTTATTATAATTAGAAATTTCCAGGAGGATTACAGAGGAGTGAGTTTTACCATTTTTATTTTTGTTGTCTGTTTCTCAAAATGAGACATGGGCTAGAACAATTTGAAAAGCCCTGACTTAAGGAATACTGCTTGCCAAGGTTAATTGCTTTTTGAGTACACTACACATTATATAAGCAGCAATACTTTGAAGGAAATGATAAAACATTATGCATATTCCTACCTATTTTCTGCTTAAAGAAAATGAGTAGAGATTAATGAATTTAGCCTTTGAAATGGGACAAGAAATGTCTCAAGAATACAAACTGTCTACAGTAGAGAAGAAGGTAGTTAGCAATTATTGTGAAAACCTTTGTCTCCTTGCCCCCATATTTTAATTCTAAGATGTCCTAAAAATGTAACCTCTTCCCATAGGGGGATATTTTATCTTGATGTTGTGAAAAGATCACTGTCCATTCATCTTTTTTTATTGAATTTTCGAAGACCACAAGTCTCAATTTCATGCTCTAAACCAGCCCTGGGCCATTAGTCCTCTCAGTCTTGCACTCCTAAGCGGCTCTTCTTCACCACTCACGCTGTAGGCTCCACATTACCAGCCTGAACATTTCTTTATTTTCTAAATGAGTTTATTTTATTTTCTTCTAGCATAAATACCAAAGCAAAAATGTTGACTCTGTGCATTGATGGTTATTTTTAACTTTCTGTAGTTAAAAGGAATAGTCAAGTGTATGCCAAAGTAGATCTAGCAGAAAAAACAAACTTTCCTGTAGACGATTTAGTAATATAGGCTTAATGCATTTTCTTTCCATTTGCAAGGTCCACCATGGGAATCTTAGCAATTTTATTTTTTCCAGGTAATGTGTAAAAATGGCAAGAGGTTATTTCAGGGCAGATTTTCGGAGAATATTTTGAATTAGCATAAAATTAACATTTCCTAAATGGTTATTTCAGAAACTAGACTATTAACCTTTAGAAAAGACAAAAAAAAGAAAAAAGAAATGTATCGGAAACTTGCTCTAGTATTATTCGCTTTAGACAGAATTTAGAATAAGCGGTACATCTCTTAGACCAACTTAAACCAGTACTACTTATGAAAAACTAATACAACTTCATAATAAGACACTCTTACCTATAAAGTAACATCACACAATAAAATGTATTAAAGAGTATTATTTAGAGTTATGAAATAAAAACAGCATAAAAATTAGATATGTATTTCTTTATAGTATGCATACACACACACACACATATATATATATACACATATGCAAGTGTCCAATGACAAGTGTTTTTATATGAGCCAGAAGAGGGGAAGACACAGACACGAGAAGTTCATGTGAAGACAGATTGGACATAACGCAGCTACAAGCTAAAGAAAGCCTAGAGCTACTAGAAACTGCAAAGGGCAATGAAGTGGTCTTCCCTAGAAACTTTGGAGGTATCACAACCTTGCTGACACTTTGATTCTTCACTCACATCTTGAAAACTGTAAGAGAACAAATTTCTGTTGGTTTAAGACACCAAGTTTGTGGTAATTTGCTATAGCAGCCCCAGGAAACTAATACAACGAAAGATCTGGTGATTCCACCTTTTAGTGCACAGGGCATATTACTTTTTTTCACTGTTTTTTTTTTGTTTTTTTTTTTTGCCTCGGGTAAAATGGATGGCAAGCAACAGCTAACATTCAATTTCACAGACTAGTAGCTGAATCTGCTAAATGTTTTTGATTAAACTGCTATATGTAGCTATTATTGGACCCAATTTAAAAACTAGACCTTGGGACATTTGTTTTATCCACAGCACAGCATCTAAATTGTCCTTGGTTCAGTAAGTCAACAATAATGGGCAGTGAGGCAGGCATATGGCACTGAGGGTTCAGTTTTCCTTGAAAGTGATCTACCTAAGACATTTTAATATGCCTCAGAGAAATGCTGCTTTTATTAAAAGATTTTTATTTTCCCATAACAAAGCCAAACATTTATAAATATGTTTCTACACTTGTCTTGATCATTCTTTCCTTCACGACATAAGTTGTTCTGGTAGCAATGTATGGCATCTTTAGTTTCAAATGAGCTATTGATATTGCTAAAAGATGTGTTGCAGAAGCCCCAATTGAATAGATGCTATGGATTAGATTTTTTTTTAACTCATCCTCATTAACAGTAATATTTTTAATCATGAATATTGCTATCTGGGTGTTCAAATATAGAGGAAAAATCAATGTATGTCTCTTCTACACACACACACGTAGTTTAGTTTACCTAGATGCATTATTTACGGAGGTTATTTGTAGAGTTAGGAACTCTGTTTCCTACAGCCCTGATCAATTTGCCTTTACATAAAAATAAAGTTAGAAAGCTAAACTGACTGCAGAAAGCCTGCCTGCAAAAAGGAATGCTGAGACATTACAGTAGTCCCCTTTTGCTACATTTTATCTTAAAAGCAACTCTCTGGAACAGGCTATAGAAAAGCAAATTTCTAAATCTCATTCCTGAACAACCTTAATTATGGCAAGCGTCTATATGCAACTCTGTGCAAGCACGCTAAATCACATTTAGAAATAAATGTGCTGCCATACATTTCTCAGAATTCCTTTTAACTTATTATCATAAACTGTGAACTAATGCTTGACTTGCTCTTTTTATATCCATATTTTGGGTTCTATGTAAACAATATAGAGAATAGAAACGTTTTGTGTAATAATCAGAGTATAAGGACACATTATATGTTCAATAAATATTTGTTAAATGAATGATAAAAAACAATTCATGTAGTTGATTCCATAGTGCACTTCAAAATAATTTAACATAAATGTGTGAATGTGAATTTTAGTTTTTGGTTTATAATAAGAAGTTAACAGAAAAGTTAGGATGCAGTCTTCACACAGAATGTAATATTTTTAAATTGTAACAATTTCACTTAAAAGTAAATACACTTTTAGACGTTGTGGATCGACTTCTGTATTTTTTCCTTACACTCCACTTTTATTCATATCTTACATTTTCTGTAATTATTTTCATTAATGAAAAAATACTTTTTGTTTTAAGTAGGGAATCATTCTGTAATTTAGTTGAATCGGATGTTAAAACAATATAAAACTTTCAAAAATAAAAATCAAACCTTTATCAATAATATTTCCTGAAGACTATGTTAATCTCTTAGGCTTTTCAAATTATACTCTCACCTTTGTCTTTTAATCAAAGGATTAATTTCCTTAATAACCATAGTCACCTTTCTGACTTAAGCATATTATAAGAAAAATATTAGTTTTTAGCATTAGATTATTTTAAACGGAGCTTAAGTTAAACATCTTTAAATGATAAAAGTGTTCATATTGGGTCATTTTATAACACAATATCAGAAGTAAATCACACATAAAAATAGATTGTTATTTGGAGAAAGAATGAATACTAAAATCAGCTAAGAAATCAGAGTCTTAACCAAAACAATGTTGATTTCTTCCATATTTAAAATTGAAAATACTATCAAAGTATTTTAAAAAAGCACAATCTCCTGGGGTGATGAAAATTTTTAGAGATGAATAATGGTGATAGTTGCAGAACAATGAGAATGTACTTAACGCTACTGAGTTGTATACTTAAAAATGGTTAAAATAGAGGCCATGCATATGTTATCACAGTAAAAAAATCATATCTCTGTCTCTTATTCATCAGTAAGAAAAAAATTACCCTTAATAGCTGTGGTCTCTTCTCACTGGATCACAGTTAGATTGCCCTCACTGGTATGCAACACATGAATGGATTAAGAGCAGAGTTTTATAAAATTACTTCAATTAGGATTTCTTACTTGTTTGAAACACATGCTGTCTGAAAGTCTGGTGCAATTTATGGATCATGTTCTCAGAAAAATGTACCAGTTTTAAACCCTTAATATTGAAATTTAATATTTAATTTCAATTAATATACAATTTCAACAGAGGGCCTTTGAGACTTATCCATGAATGTTTGAGTTAAGAATGCTTTCCAAAGTAGACAAAATGTGTCTAGGCCAGTAAAATGTGATTGCTATATGATCGTATATGCTATATTTACAACTCTAAAAGCTAATATGTCAATCAAATAGCATAAGATTGTAATAAAAAGTAAATCACCTAGAGTAATACTGAAACCAAGAGAAATTGCTCTAACTCAAGAACTCTTCCTCCCTTTTGTGGTGATGGATGTATAGGGTATTCTTAACCTGATATCAGAAAACATTTGTATTATGTAAGCAACTGTACTTTGTTCTCTGGGGATCTATATTCAATAAGCTCAGTCCTGGCTTTGAGCAGACACTTATGCAGATTGTCTGCATGGCCCTAACATACTAGCTAGATAATGTTGCTAATTTCATTCCCTTGAAAATTTATAGTTCTAGAAGTCCACATATAAATCTTATTCTGACAAATTTTGCTAGTCCTGTAACACGGAGATTAAGCAAGATTTATATCAGATTGTAAATTGAGTAATATTTTCTTCAAACCACCTTGAATTTTCTTTGTCACTCAAGGTTACTTCTTATTCCTGAACCATAGGTTCTAGAACATTCAGGAAAAGGAGGAAATTATTAGGTTTTCCTAAAATTGATATTAGAAAGTTAATATGACCTTTCTAACAAGATTCCATTATGCATTGTGAACTTGGATTCTATGTAAAGCCATGTGGAAAACATAATTTGGCTTAAGAAATTCATTTCTTATTTAGTTTGCTTTCTTCGAAAAAAAAATCGGTATTGCAAAAAGGCATATTTTTAGTGTAACAATTCAAAATATTAACGTTAATATTGAGATCAAGAAATATAATAAGTTGTTCTCTAGAGGCAAAAGAATTTTATGGATGAGCATAAGGGCTCTGGGATCAGTCTGTATTAGAATTGCAGCCTAGTAGTTAAATGGCGTAGAACAAATTCCTTATTCTTTCTGTGCTTAGTTTTCCTTATGGAGATAATATTATTTGCCACATACACTTATGGCTACTATACATATAAAGTGCTTAGAGTAATTTCCAGCATATAGTTAAGTGCTCAATAATTGGCTATTAACTAGTTGGCATGTCATTTTGGAATTTATTCAAATGTATAATATTATACAGAAGGATAATCATAAAATCTAGAGAATTCACAACTGTAATTTTAGTTATGTTTTTCAAGTTATATTTTACTACATCAATGACTGTTCACTTAACAGACCTAGAGAATTATGAATAATAAATCAAAATTGCCTTTCTATAAAATGCCAGATAGATCATAATTTTTTTTTCCAAGTTTAAAATTATATTCCAAATTTAGTCACACTTTAAATATAAAGCCTTAAACAGGCCAATATTTGAAAGTTGTTTATATTCCTGTACCTTTTTAATGATATTTCTGTTGTCACTGAGTTTTGAAATGGGAGCAAAATGATGGATTTCCCTCTCCTCTTCCTCCTCCTCCTCCTCCCTTTCCATCTTGGAACAAAATTACACAGTTTGTATATCCTGCCCTTAAAATTCTCTAGAAACAAAAATCCCTTTGTCAAGTCTTGTGCACCATGGTTCTTTAACATTCTAAACCTGCCATGGTCGCTGGAATAGTTTATCATAAAAAGAAAAGACAAGAAAAAAGGAGAAGAAAAACGCTGAGCTCACAAATAGGCTATTGTGGAGCTAGAGCTCAAAGAGGCGCTGCTATTAGGTATATTCCATAAATATGAAAAGACAGGCTGATTTTGGCCCCCTCGCCTGGTGGGATCAATCCTGTCAGTGCCATTTATTTGCAATCCCTTGTGATTTTTGTGTCCCACAACGCTTTTGCATGAAAATGAACCATAAAGGCAGTCAAAACACCTGCTTTCCTGACAAGGCCGATTAGTGCTTTGATTTATCCCTCTGAGTGTGAGCTAGTCTGCCACTACAAGGGCCTTGAGTTGGCATGTAATTCATCAGATTTTGAAGGTCTTCTTTTCTGTGCCCCAGAGTTTCGGTTGTGGGTGTCTTTTGCATATCCTAGAGAGTTTTATTAACTCCCAGAACACTCAGCCAAGCTGGAAGCCAGAGTTTTTTAATCAATATTCAGGTATTTTTAGTTACTAAATGACTGTAGATCACTGGACACATTTGAAAGGCCTCCAGAATATTTAGGTCTTCATTTCTCAGGATCTCACTTAGCCCCAGGAACCCAAAAAGAGAATATAGACATTCTGTAGTTTAATTCAAATACATTCTCTTTGTAGTTTTCCACAGTTGACACTTGCCTTATTTTTATGTGTGTTGTAAACAAGCAGGCTTGGGAGTGGTGGTGATATCATTGAAGCAGCATATTATTGCACCCTCTCTATTTCTGGACACAGGGGATTGATAGCCTCCTTCAACCTCTTCTTCTCTCAGGAAAGACGATGCATCCACCACACCACTAAACTTCGGTAGACTTTTGCTATTACTGGATATAACTGTAGAATTCACTAAGAAAAGCTAATAGTGAAAATTCAATAAATATTACTGAGTTCAGAAGACATTACTTGGCAAGATACCTCTTTCCAATGTCACACTTAAAGGAGCAAATCTATTTTGTCTTTCCTAATTGAACCGTTTAAATACATTTCTTTTAATGAGGCTTGGGAAAAAACTTACTGTTCCTCATTTAATCCCAAAACCTTTCAAGCCCTTTTAGGCATTTGGTACTTGAGACTGTATCACTTCGGCTTAAATAGGTTTGAAAGAGCCTTTCATGAATGCTCCACAAATCTGAGTGCTTTACTTGCTCTAAAGGATGAGCTTTCTATATATTGATGGTGCAAAATGATGCAGCCATTAGGAAGACAGCTACAGTGGAAGGCTATAAAAGAAAAAAGAAAACAGAATCCACTGGAAAAGGAAAGACAACTATAGAAGGAGATAAATGTTTTAAATTGTATTAAACAAATGGATATCTAGAATGACATACTTCTGAATACAGTACTACAGAGTGGTCAGCTTCAACATAAAACTATTTGTGTATCTGCTCTATGCCAGTAACATATAAAAAACACATGAAATTATGATAAAGCTGAGAATAAAACTTTACTGACTTGCTGAAACTAAATGGCAGAGCAGGAGTGCAAAACCTATCAAGCTCCAAAGCTAATTGTCTTTCCATCATACCCCATGGCAGTGAATAGTTTAGGCATAGACATAGGGGGTTTCTATATGTGCCTTTGGAGAAGTCAAGTAATTAAAGTTTAGAGATCATTTATATTTTTTAGCTCTTAGAAAGTGCTAGTGCTTATAGCTTCAAAACCTTCTGCAGCTGGTCTTATTCCTACAAATGTGTGTTTCTGCTGAGAATTTGGCTCTCCTCCAAGGACATGCATAGATAAAACCAAAGGCCTGCGTAAAGTGTTAGCTTCAAGTCAGTTCAAAGGCCTGAGGGGACATCCAATTTGTGCTGTATTTATGTTTAGTTAAAATGACCTGGTTTAAAGTACCCTGCAGCTTCCTAGCAGGATGAACTTTGAGGGGATTAACAAGCCAAAAAATAAAAACAAAATGCTTTTCTCCTTTTTCTTGCTTTCTTTCCATGAATTACTAGCAGATAAATAACAGAGATCTGCTATAAAATCACTTGTGGGATTCGAGATTTCTTTTTATCTACATGAAGGAGAAATACTTATAACTAAAAGCAGACTATTTGCTGAATTTACTAACCTTTTCACATCTGAAAGCACGAAGATATCTTTTGATTGGAAAGAAAGTGGAGTTAATCAAAATCTGGTGGCATTCATGTAACCAAAGTATTAGTATCAGCAGGTCAGTTGAGATGAAAAAGCGATATCAAGATTCTGTGAGAGTATCACGGTGTATGCATAGTTGCTATGAGATTGAACTCAAATACTAGACTGTCTGGATGTGATCCAGCTATTCCCTTACTATTTATAAGACTTAAACCCAGTTATTGGAATAGTTCGCTCCTGAATGTTCTGTTCTGCATATGAGGATTCCAATAGGGCCATTTTAATTAGATAATTCTCACAGATGCAAAGTGCTTGTCTCATAGGAAACACTCAGCAAAGGTTAGCTATTATTGTTACAAATAAGAGCTAATACATAGTGAGTAACGTGAGAGATTTTAGCCCCATTCTTAAAGATAAAGAGGCTAAGACTTAAAGTTTGGGGATAAGAAGATAGAAATTATTAATAAAAAGATCCAGCTTACTCTTAATCTCTGCTCTTTCTAAGATCCCTTAATACCTCGGTTAAAACATAAATGAAGGCAGTTTTACTGCTTTTTCGTGAACACATTTCCATGCTCATCAATGTGCTTCACAATTATCTCTTGTCACCAATAAGCTAGTGAGTGAAAGTTATAGGACGATTTGTTTATAATTAACTATTCATATTATTGTTCTGGTTTGAACGTGTCCCACAAAGTTCGTGTGTTGGAAACTTGATCTCCAGTGTGGCAGTGCTGGGAGGTGGGGTCTAATGGGAGGTGTGTGGGTCATCAAGGCACTTCCCTCTTGAATAAATTAATGCTGTTATTGTGGAAGTGGGTTCATTATCACAGGAGTGGGTTCCTTATACAAGGACAAGTTTGGCCCACTCTTGCTCCTCTCTCTCCCTCTCTTTGACCTCACCTCATGGAATGAGGAGCAAGAGTCCTCTCACTAGATACCTGCCCCTCAATCTTGGAATTTCAGCCCCCAAATCCATGGGCCAATACATTTCAATTCATTATAAGTTATCTGGTCTCAGGTATTCTATTATAGCAGCACAAGGTGGACTAAAACTACTATGCTATCTTACAAAGAAGAGCTAATATCCTTGGATCCATAGCTTGAAAATCAGAAGACTTGGGTTTTGTTAATATTTATTTCTTTGCCTCTAGCTACTAGGCTTGAAGTATAGTTTCTTCATAATTTATAAATTGATAATATCAAGTTCTCATGAACATGCAATGGAAATTAAATTAAATGTATACAAATCTTTTTAAAAATCTAATAATATCTCATTCTTTATTCTGTAAAATGTATTTTCATTGGAAAGGCAATGCATTTTTAATAAAGAGTATTTGGAAAACAAAGATATAAAACAAGAACAAAAAATGCACTGGCAATTCCACCAAAGAAAATCAAATTAATATTTTGGTGAATTTCCTTCCAGTTGTTTCTAGAAATAAGTGTTGGTTTCTTTATGTAATCATGTTCAATTAGGCATTTTATTTCTACAAGGAGGATGACGCAGAAAATATCCCAAACATTATTATTCACACATCACTTTCCCCCTGTGCTTGATACATGTTTACACCCCAGGGAAGCAGCATGGGCCTCATAAAGGTTTAATTGAAAGGAACTGCATGAAAGGTAATTTGGTTCACCCTTTGACTATTTAAGAAGACTTACTGAGACAGTTTTCATATGAAATGACTCAGTACATCTTTTCATTTCATAATCACTTAGAGACCTCACTTTATAAAAGTAGTCTTTGATATGGAGAACTCAAAAACAGTTTTAATTGTTTATACCTCAAGAAAAAATCTTTCTTTCTAGGAGAAGAGATGCCTATAGCTTCATTGTATTTGTTAGATATTTAAATACATTTTCTAATTATTATTGAACTGAATGAAGCAACAGGATCACGAGGCTACATACACAATTAAACTTTTAGAATCCTACTATAACGGTCTTTCATTAGGGAACAATATTGCTCACAAATCTGAGACCATTAAATCAATTATTTGGTTTAAGAGGACAGTTTCTTAATCATGCAAGGTGGGTTAAAAATCTGGCTTTGTCTCTATGTAACAATGGGTGCAATTTTTTCTTCAGTTTATAGAGAAAGAGATAATGCAGAAACATGAAATATACTAAAGCAAAAAAAATTATGTTCAGTAATGTTGTAAGCTATTACAAGCTATAAAAGAAATTGCTCAGGGCATGGTGGCTCACGCTTATAATCCTAGCACTTTGGGAGGCCAAGGTGGGAGAACTGCTTAAGGCCAGGAATTCAAGACCAACCTGAGCAATATAGGGAGACCTCATCTCTATCAAATACATACATACATACCTAAATAAATACAAAGAAAGAAAAAAAAATTTAGGCAGATGTAGCATCATGTGCCGGTAGTCCTAGCTACGTGGAAAGGCTGAGGCAGGAGGATTCCTTGGGCCCAGGAGTTTGAGGTTGCAGTGAGCTATGATGAGGCTATTGCACTCTACCCCAGGCAACAGAGGGAGACCTGAAAAAACAAAGAAAGAAAGAAAAAAAAAACAAAGAAAGAAAGAAAAAGAAACAAAGAAAGAAAGAAAAATTGGAGTCCTTGAGTATTCGTTTTGCTTTTGGGGTATATTCTTGGGCAAAGGTGCTTTGGAAATGGATTTGCCACAACACTCGGCACTTTCAGGCTGACTGGATGCAACTGTGAGCGAATGTGAGTCATAGTAAACTACGAGCATCATCCTAAATATCATCAGTGCCTACAAGTTGTGGACATTTAAGAATTATTTTTTGACTTAATAAATTAATCAGTGTGGCTGTTAAGAAAAACAGATGATCTTTTTGTCCACAAACATCAATGGGGAGGGTAACAAAACAATAAAAATAAAACAAAACCATCTCTATTTTCTAGAGCAAGAATCAATAAACATTTCCTGTAAAGGGCCAGATATTAAATGTTATCTGCTTCACAGCCCTTACAATCTCTGTTGCAGCTACTTGACTCTAACATTGTGCAAAAGTGTCCATAGATGATGCAAACGAATGGGTGTGCCTGTGATCCAATAAACTGTTTACAAGAAACAGTGGTCAGTCTGGATTAAACTGGAGATTTCTGATCCCTACTCTTGGAAATAGAGTTATCTTTCTTTGATGATATATAAACTCAACATGTTCAAAATCCAACTAAGGTATCAACTCGTAGCCTTACAAAGTTACAGACTTATTTATCACACTGAATAACAGAGCCAAAAAACCTTGAGCAACCCTAAAACCATTGGTATTTCTGAAAGCTTTTTTATCTAATCCATCACTACTCTATTATTTCCTTTGAAGAGCTTTCCCATCACCCTGGTTAAAGTTGCCATTGCATCTTTTGGGAAAACATGTGAAACTCACCTCCCACTGGCTTCTAACTAGATTGTCCTCTTTACGATCTGCTCTAAACTGTGCAGTCACACTGGTTATTTCAACACTCTATCAGTTGCTCAAAATATTCCAAAACCTTGCAATCACTCTTGGCATGAAAACAATACTCTTAACCTAGCCTGAGAAGCTCTCCATGGACTATCTTTAACAACTTCTCTAGCTTGCTTTTTGTCCTCATTTTTTTCTCTACTCAAGCCAGAATAAAATCATATAGCTTTCTTGTGCCCACTCTACCCCATCTTTGCAGAATCTGCTTCATCTATTGGGCACTCTCTCCACTCCCCTCTTGGTAGTGTCAGTTCCTTCCTGTGGTCAATTTCCTTAGTACAGTTGAGTCGGCATTCCCTGACTCCTTTGGTTACATTATATTCCCATGGGTATCTTTCCTCTGCAATAATTGCAAAGGGAAATTTGGGGGTTATTTCAGAGGTGATTTGATTTGTTTCTTTCTTTACAACCTGATTGAAAGCGCCATGAAGGTAGAGAAGACGTTTGTGTTTGTTCATTGTTGGATTCCCAGAGCCTACCACGCCTATAATCCTAGCACTTTGTGAGGCCAAGGTGGGAGAACTGCTTAAGGCCAGGAATTCAAGACCAACCTGAGCAATATAGGGAGACCTCATCTCTATCAAATACATACATACATACCTAAATAAATACAGGTAGGCAGATGTAGCATCATGTGCCGGTAGTCCTACTGATTTTTTGGAAAGAAATCAGTAAACTATTTCCAGGGCACATACTAGTAAATAGTACATGTACTAGTAAATAGTAGGTGCTCAGGAAATAGTAGTCGAAAAAAAATGAAACAGAAGACTCTACTTCCCAAAATAAGCTCTTAATTAAGGAATTCAGAATTAAAGGATGTAGAAAAGGATGAGAAAGAAAAAAACAAATGAAGAAAGTTATATTTAAATATGATTTTTAACTACTGATACAGGTATTACTCTCCGTTTGTTGCCTTTTTTAAATCATAACATGGAATACATTGTACTATGCTGCTATCCTCTTTGTACACATGATTTTTTTAAATATAGCACTCACAATTTTACTGTTTATTAATAATGGATAGTTAGGTTGATATGTTGATGTTCCATTTCTAATTATAAAGGTTTTACATCTATAATATATGGACACAAATATTAGCATACTTTTACACAAGGACGTATTTTAATATGCCCTCACTCATTATTTTCAGTGCTTTATAAATTAAACTTTGGAAGAGCTCTACTTGGTCTTTCTCAGGCATCCTAAACTAGAAACTATAACTTGTAAGCATGTGTTAGTGTGAGTTTATTGTCTGTCACATAGTATTGCCAGCGACTTTTTTGGAACATCAACAACAACAACAACAACAACAACAAAAGCACCAATTCATATATGGCTTGAAAAGCCGATAAGGAGAAACATAAGACAAAAGGAGAACAAAGAAAAAGCAACATTTCTTATAAATACTCAATGCACTAAAATGTCTAACTGATTAAGTTCACTTCTTCTGTTTTTGGTTGTTTCCTTTCTACATTAGCATTTTCTTCTTTACCATGTGACATTATAAAAACTCTAGAAGGTCAAACTAGTTTACGGTAGGAACCCCATTACCTCACAGTGCTGCATATATTTATTTGCTCATAAATTCTCATAACTACTCCTTATCCATAGCAAGATTACTGGCTATGAGAATACATCCAAAATGTAAGAAGTGTAGTTCAGATATTAAGATGATTTTCAAAGAATATTTGAATTCGCTTATAATTTGAGGGTACTTTCCTATAAAGAGTTAAAATGGACCAAAAATACGATTTTGTTAAGAAATTGTACAAACAAGGCAATCAAGATTTAGACTCATAAAAAGTTAGTAATTTAATTAATCAGTAACTTTTATAGCAATAAAATAAGCTATATTCTTTATTCATGGATAAGAGATATGGCATGTATTTTTATAAAGTAATACCGTTTGTAATACAATAGAATAAAGTGAAAGTATTACAAAATATTTTATGTGTTGAAATTGTCCAAAAAAACCATAAATATCAGTTTGAGTTCTACTTTATCCATTTGGTCATAGGACTACATTTCATAATCATGAATCATAAAATAGTCTGGGGGCCAACTTGAAAAATAAATGAGACAAATGAACTTTGCTCGGTTTATCAAATTTGGCCTAAAATTACCAAGGAATACTTCAATTTTCTTATTTCACACGCTGAAAGTGTTGAGTCATGTTTATAAGCAGTAAGCATCTAGCCATTCTTAAAAGTAATAACCTTACAACTTGTCAAACTGGCAAAACACAGGAAAAATACAAACTTTCAGTGAAAATTGATTTGCTTTTGTTTTGCATTTTGATGCCAAATGACTTTTATTTTCATTATTTTGTAAATTACCCCAAAGTTCAATGGTGATACTCAATTTTTATTGAAAAAGGAAACTATGAATGAAACAAACAAACAAACAAAATCAGATTAGAAGCAAAACCAAAACCTAAATCCCTGGGAACAATAAAAACAGTCATTTTCCATTATAATGAGTTCTATGTTCCTAAATCCAATGGTAATTTTTTATTTCCAATCTTACTTGACATTTAAATTGCACTTGGTGGTATTAATTACTCCTTCGATAGAGCTCTGTCCTTGGTTTCTCTTACATTGTTCAGCCTTGGTTTTCTTTCATCTCTATAGTTGCCCTTTGTCAAGGCGCTTGATTGACTCCTTCTCCTCCATCCAACATTTAAATGTTGGAAATCCTCAGAGTTTATTCTTGGTCCAAATTATCTGTATTTCGTACTTCGCTCTTTTGCATTTGCTAATTTTTCCTCCCTACAACCATTCACTTCTATCATCTCCCACAGTTAGATATCTCTCTACTCAAAACCATTAAACGGTTTATTCCTCTTATGAAAAAAAAAACCAAAATCTTCTTTATCTAACCTATGCTTCTCTCTAGAGCATCATTTTATGCAGCTCTTTGCTTTAGGGGCAAAGGGTCATTTATTTGCCTTATTTTGATTCCTTAATCATACTTCTTCCTGAATAAGGGTATTTACACATGTGGCCTTCTGCAAGAAGGGTCCCCTACACTGCCCGTTTATTAATTCTTCAGATCTCAGATGATGTATCACTTTCTCGAGGAAGAATCGTCTAACCCCTGAAGTGTTAAAGACCTGCTTCTTTTATTTTTCCTTCATAGTATTTCACACACTTGGTAATTATGCATTCATTTCCAGAAGTATTTTGATTAGTCTTTCCCTTTTTTTCTACTGACACATCTTTGTATCTCCAGACCCCAGCTGAAGGCTTGGTACAAAGTAGCTATTTAATAAATATTGGCTGAATGCATGGATGAAATGATCAGTTTTATATTGCTAAACCTCTGAACAATCCTTTGAAATAAAGGTATTCCACTTATTTCATTTTTACCAAGAGGCATCTGAAGCTGGCAGAAATCAAAAATCTTGTCTACAATCAACCTGAACCTGAAAAGAAAACTCATGCTGTAAACACTATGGCTCTCTGCCTTCTAATGTACCCACGTTTTCTATAGAGTGAATGAAAAAAGGGCCCATTTTCATGTTGAGGTTGTACTGTATAGTTATTAAAGTCAAACGATCTACGGCTAAACAGAGCTGGCTTTAAATTTAGTTGGGATTTATTTTTTTATTTTTTATTTTTTTGCATATGGCCCACAAAGCTTAAAATATTTATTCTCTGGATGTTTATAGAAAAAAAAATTTTGACTCCTGCTACAGGAGGCACAGAAAGGGGTATTTAAGAACTGCTATGCTAGAGAGGAACAATTTATTTATTTACTCTGCAATTTAAGACAAGTCACTTAATTTATTTCAAAACTGGTTTCCTTATTGATAGTATAGAGTTCGTAATGATAGCAATCACATTACATAACTGTGGCAACTAAGTGACATAATAAATATGAGACCCAGTGAAGGAGACCTACAAGCTCAATAACGGTAGTCAATCTTACTTTACCCAAGCACTTCTGGATCAATTTTGAATAGAATGTCATTGTTCATACATTGTGTATTCTTTTACCTGCATAAATCACTATAGATCTCATCTTCTTTTCTTTATAGTGCAATTCTTACCTAAAACAGAGTAAAGTCAAATATATGTGATTTGGCCACTTTAACTACACATACTCAGAAATATGGGAAGTTTTCTTATAAAGGCAGGAGTCTGCTGTTTGTGCCATATTGTGAATAGATGATCAGCTGACTTTATTTTATGCAATGTGAAAACTGTGTAATAACATTGTTTTAAAAATCTATTTACAATTATAAACCTCTCCAAACTAACTCCATTTGTCTTGTCCTTCAAACCAATTTCACATACATATTAACATTTCTTTGTTACATCATTGAAATCATAATGTGCTTTTTATCAGCTCACATTATAACTATCTTCATAATTAGCAAATTGTCTTCATAATTACAATATTATGCCCACAAAATATTTATCTGAATATATATACAGCAATCTTTATTTCTCTCTTATTGGACATTTAGGATATTTACAATGGCTTACAATTGTGAATAATACTGTAATTAATATTTATAAATTAAATTTTCTTTTGTTATTAAAAAGTTTCTGCACAGCTAAGGAAATAATCAACAGAGCAAATAGACAACCTACAGAAGGGGAGAAAATATTCTCAAGCTATACATCCAGAATCTACAAAGAACTCAAGCAAATCAGCAAGAAAAATATCAAACAACCACATCTCAAAAAGTGGGCAAAAAACTTGAACAGAAGCTTTTCAAAAGAAGATAGAAAAATGGCCAATAAACATATGAAAAAATGCTCAATGTCACTAACCATCAGGGAAATGCAAATCAAAACCACAAGGAGGTATCACCTAACCCCAGTGAGAATGGCTTTTATCAAAAAGTCACAAAGCAATAGATGCTAGTTTGGATGCGGAGAGAAAGGAACATTTAAACGCCGTTGGTAGGACTGCAAACTAGTACAACCTCTATGAAAAATAGTATGGAGCTTCCTCAAAGACCTAAAAGTAGACCTACCATTTGATCCAACAATCCCACTGCTGCGTATTTACCCAAAGGGAAAAAAAGTTATTTTTATCAAAAAGACACTTGCATTCAAATGTTTACTGCAGCACAATTCACAATCACAAAGATGTGCAAACAAACCAATTGCCCATCAATTCATGACTGGATTAATAAAATGTGTTATATGGCCACCATGGAATACTACTCAGCCATAAAAAATGAGTTAATGCCTTTTGCAACAATCTGGATGGAACTGGAGACATCCTCCTAAATGAAGTATCACAAGAATGGAAAAACACACATCTCATGTACTCACTATTAAATCGGAAATAACCCATTAGCACTCATGCACACATGTATCTCTTTCTAGATGCTCAGACAATAGCTAGAATCAAATTCTTTCCCAGGTCTCGTGAAAGTCCTAGACTAAACCTTGGTTGCGATGGTCTCCACGTTGCATGTGACAGTTATCTGAAGTGTTATACATACCTGATAATCTTTGAGGTAGTAACATTAGCGCTTGCCCATTTCACTTAGAAATTACAGCACATGATGTTATAACCTTCGGCAGAGCTTTGATTTGGTTTAACTGAAAATCTTCTTTACTGGCGTTGCCTAAATTGTCACAGATTTGTTGTTAGCTTTCATCAGATAATTGTAAGTACATGGAATAAAACTCAGGATTTCTGGCCAAAGTATTATATAAACAACAAAGTTTTCTTATTAATACAAGATGTAAAATCTCTTTTAGTAAAATACACATTTTTCTCTTTAAAATATATTTAAAAGTGGAATAGAATAGTCTTTTTTAATGTAAGTCAAGATTTAGTTATGGATTTTAAATCACTTTACCATGCCATATAATAGAACTTGGAAATAAAACACAACCAGATTGAATAAAATATTTGCTTTTTCTTGCATTCTTTAATATATTACTTAATTTATGGGGCATTTTATTAAATATATAAAGCATGTTCTTCAAAATGCAGAATTACTGAAGTGCCTGTTTCTCTTTCCATAATTTGTAATTCATCTATATTAACTTCATTCAAACAGAGCAGGCCCTGCACCCCCCAAAGTGTTGTTAGTTGCTGATAATAATTTCATATTCAATGATTTTTGGTATTTTCATGGAATTTTTGAAAAATCAACTTGGCTATACCATGAGTTATTTCAAATTCAAAAAAAAAAAATAGTGTGTTTTCCTTTTGCTCTTACTCTTGATTATAATCATTCTTCAACTTCCACCTCCAACCCCCACATGTAGATGAGAAGTCTACACTGTCAGGCTGCCCCAGCTGTAAGGAATCACCTGAAATCCTCAGTGGGACATCCTTTGTGGCAACTTCTCCCAAATATTTATCTCTGTATACAGTCTACAGGTGTGACTTCTCTCGGAATGGATAAGGGTAGTGGAGTATGTGCCTACTCATTCAGAGATGAATTGTTGATGGAAGCTCTTCTTCTAATTATCCTTGAGAAGATATGTGCCTGATTTCTCACAAGCTGCAAGGGAGAACTTTATCTCATGCTTCATACTCATTTATGACTTTGAGAAATATGTTTAAATAGTTTAATTTTTTATTTCCTAATCTTATCATTAAGGCACAACACCTGCTTTATAGAATTGATTTGCCCAATAATAGAAAATTTGTAGAAACTAATTTTAGCAACAAATAAAGACAAGTAAGTAGTAGACGGGACTTTAGAAGCAGTAACATATTGCTTGATGTTGATACGGAAATCAAAGAGGTTCAGGGGAGACTTCAGATTTGAGGACATACCAAAACAGATTACTCTAATTTTTGGACGAGGTGTATGTTTTTGTTGCTACTCTGTTCTCAGGAATTGTTGAAGAAACAGAATAAAAGTTGTCATATAGAAAGAAGAAAAATAATGCAGTCCTCTGAGTTTCAACTATGTGCTTCATAAATTAACCTTTGTTATGTTTTATGTTTGAAAGAAAACAAGAAAGGACTTGGAAATTGCCTGAGATTTTCAGAGGAAAACCGGCAAAGAAGAATATAACTAGGGAAGAACAATTAAGATCATTAAAAATTGGACATCAGATCATAAGAAAACACCTTAATGTAACACACTTATTTCTTATTCCAGAGGGCAGAAGCAGTACTTATTCAGGGAAATGACATGGAAGTAACTTTTGAGTATTTCAGAAATGCAATGGAATGGGACGGCTTGTTAAGTAATGAGCTCCCAACCCTGGGTATTTTTGAGCCAAAGGTCAATGATTATTAGAAATAAATCATGTTTGATAGGTGTTTGATATATTAGGTGAAAATTTGATTATTCGACACCTCAGTTCTTTGCCAATCTCAGATCGTATTTTTCTAAATAATTCTCTTTGAAGGAGTGTTTTCTGAAACTGCTATTTCAGTAAGGTTATTTGTTCTTTACAGAAAGCGTATCATAGTTATCACAAGGTAAGGAATATGTGTTTTTATTTTTAGCTTTTGTTTATACTTCAGGCTATGTAATATTACATGTGAAATGAATTAAAATGAGAAGAAATTTCAGATGCATCTATACACACAGGATTTCATTATAGAAAAAGAAACAACACATTTCAACATTTTCTTCTTCCTAAAAATAACTGTAAATAGTGATTGAAGGTAAAAGAAATACATATATCAATAATAATGTGGAAACAATAATGTGAGAAAAACATCTATTAATATAATTTTATTTTAAAATGAAATAAAATATGTAGTTAAAAATTTAAAAAGTATTTATTCTATAATATGTAAGAAGTTGTCTTATGACAATATTTAATTTAAGAGTAAGGTAGCTCTAAATACTTTCATTATAAATATTTTAAGAGCAGTTTTGCTTCAATTTATAAGGCATAGTTACATAAGGAAATTCAAATTTTTAATGTTGGAAAAGGTTTTGGACATTAACTGGCAATTCTTTTCTTAAAAGTTAAATAAACTGCAAAAAGCTTATAATCCTTGTAAAATTATTCATGGAAGTAGTAGAAAATAAAAGATTAACATCCAGCTTTCTCTTACCAATGCCAGTGATAATAATATTGATAGCTAACATTTAACATGGTTCTTTCTGTATGGCAGGCATTTTTCTAAGCACTTTACATGATTAACACATTTATTATTCTTAATACACTCAAGAGAAATAAAGTCCCATTTTACAGACGAGTAAATTGAGGCACAGAGAGTTAAAGTGACACACTGACAGTCATTTGGGTAGGGACACAGCAGCCTTAATTAAGCCTGGAATCTCAGGCAGCCTTGTCAGAGAGTCTGAGTTTTGAACTATTGCCCTATATTGCCTCTCCAAATTGAGGTGTTTGGGGGTCAGACTCCTTTAAAAAATGTTATTCATAACGTGTTTGACGATAGCTACAGGTAAATGGAGGTTGGATAAGGAATTTATTGTGTGTGTTTGAAATATCTTGGATGAGAATTAAAACATGCTTCCGAGTCTTTTCCAGGCGCAACCCTGTGGAAATGGCTCTGCCGGACTCCATGAGGTTGGAGACTGTGTTGCAGAGGTAACAGTGTAGACCTCTGAAGCTTGTCTGAGGAGCCATTTTCTAAACAAAAGCCTCTGGAAAGTCATTTGAAACGGAAACATGGAGTTGGCTGTTCTGAGAGAGCTGAAAGAAGGAAGTGGAGGAACTGGGAGACCCAAGACAACTTGAAGAAATTAATCAGCAGATACCTGTATCACTGAGATGGGCTCCGGTCAGGGTTAGCATTATCAATGGGAAAAAAGGCTGCTCCTCGAGCTCACTGAGTCTAGGGCTTTGAAGGTGTTGTCTGACGTCTCTTTCTTCAGATCTGGCAGTCTTGAGGCACGGAGCAGTACACAGGAAGAGAGGCAAATTGAGAGAAGCAGAGAGTAGTATTATAGAAGGTTATGTGGAGGGCAAGGAAGGCTTTGCAAAGTCAGCAAGAGCACCGAGCAGGAGCTGTAGGCTTTACACACTAGGTTGCAATTCCTCTTTACAGCAGATAAAATAACAAACATACGAAGAAAGGAGGCCCCTTTGGTTAGTTTTCTCGAACAAACAGGGAATCCAAGAAGATGACACATGGCTCAGAATAGAAAAAGAGAGCATGTTTTTTACTTTGTTTTATTTTTTGTTTTAATTTTTTGTGTGTGTGAGCTTGGTCTTTAGTACTGTTGCCAGAATGATTACTTCTGTGAAGACTGCAATATCACAGGGTATTTCCAATCCGTACCTTTCCTTTTCCCTCTCCCCCTTTTTCCATTATATTTTCAGAAACTTGGCTTGACGTAGAGATGCCTGGAGTTTTTTTTTGTTTGTTTGTTTTTTCTGTTTTAACTAAAGACCTATATTTATAGTATTTGCTCAGAGGGTATGCATTTGAATTATCCCTGGAAAGGTTGTGGTCAAAGAGAGGAACACATTAGAGAACGATTCAGTGCAACATGCCCTTTTGTCTAACAAGAATTTGCTTCTAGATGACTCTTAAGTTTGTTGCTCAGAGAGATCAGCAGGACGTTCAATTATTCATGTTTTCTAATTAAGCTCTGCTGATTGTGCCTGAATGGAAACTTTATTTTGGAGAGAATGTGTTCTTAATGTTTTTTCACTACAACAATGATTTGTCAGAGGGCGATATAAATCTCTTAGGATGCTTAGTAACCTATTCGTTTGGTTTAGAACTCACATACAGCTATTACCTACCATGTTGAATGTCCTTGTTGATTTCATGGCTTGTTTAAAGATGACAACAAGATCTGATTTTCTGCTAATAACCTTTCAGTCACTGTCTGTATTGAAAGTACTGGGAAATTACAAAGACAAATTCTGTTGCTATGCGGTTATTTAGAAGTTATTGTGTGGTATGCTAAAATTGCATTTCTTTCAAATCTGAGTGGAGTGATTCAAATATCATATTTATATACCTTTCTTTTTGGTTTTTGTGTGGATGAAAAGTGTCTCATACATAAAAACTGGCCAGCTTTCATCACTTTTGGAAATATTCATCCTCTATCAAAGAAATGTTTGATTTTAAACATAAATATTTCCCCATTATCTCTTCCCATTAAACTCCTCTAAGATGAATCTTCTAAAACCTTAATCAATGTATGATTCCTCCAAATACTGACATTTTGATTACTTTAGACACATGCCCTCAAATCAAAATGACTGCATGCATTTTCAGTAGTTCCATTCTTGACTTTTCTTAACTTCTATGATCTTAGTGCATTTCCTTTACCACATATTTTATTTAATGAGTGAAAGTATACAGTGAGTATATTAAACCATACAGATCTACTTAAAGTACTTTCAAAAATTTTTGTGTGATTCATTGATAAGATGGAAATGAATATTCTAGTTAGTCTGAACAATGAAACAGTGACAGTACGATAAAGTTACAAATCATCTATTTTGACTAATTCCACTCAGATTATGTAGAGAAATTGTTACTTGGTTACTTCATGAGAAAATGTCCCATTTTTAATGCTCTCAAAAAGGAAATTCTCTTTCATAGACTATCTTTTTTATATTGATAAAGAAAATATTTTTTCTTATTTTCTCCTATGGAATTTATAGGGATTAAAGCTGTGTCTTGAATGAAATGATAGCTATTTATTAAAAATAAAATTTGTAGTTTTTAATGTCCAAATATGTATTAAAATTACTATAGACTCAAATTATGTTGTTATTAATAAGTATAACATGGGGCCTTGAATTAGAATAGAAAGAAATGTATTTACAAATGACTTGGGTTTTATTTAAGCTTGGAAATGAAACTTAAGACAGTTTAAATATTTTTGTAGGCATTTTTTTCTAGACAATTTAACATTTAATATTCAAATAAATTATTTATCATTTTACTGTGATAGAAACACAGTGTGAAAAAAACAATTTCAAGTTGTGGACAGGTCTTTATAAATAACCTTAACCAGTTTAACATATGTTTTCTAAATGATTATGATATGATACACCACATATTAAGGAAGGATTTCAAATTATGTATGCAATTAAATAACAAATAAATAACAGAATAAAATCAAATATGGGAAATATAGCATTCTAGTTGGAAATTGAGAAGTTTCAATAAAAAGACAGGATAGATCTTCTAATAACATAGTTATCCCATATTCTATATCTATAATGATCATTGATTAATTTCTTCAAATTAGTCCTTGGATAGCACATAATACCACTTAAGAAAGAGCTAACTCCCCAGCCACTATTGGAGTAGAGCTATTTTGAAAACTTTTTAGAAACCATTTATTCAGTAAGAGCAGATTGTGTTTTGGATAATTCTGAAGTGGATGAAACACTTTACTGTAGAAATATTGTAATGCAGAGCAGAATTATCAACCATCATTGAGTTTGATTTTCTTGTATATTTCCAAACTGTTTTCAAACAATATTAAGAATGATTTACATAGAGCAAGATGATAATAGTTGTTCACTCTAGGTTAGGATGTCTACAGGTAATTAATATACTGAATTTAATTTAAATATGTTTATAATATCTGTTTATATTGTTGCAGATGAAGGAGTTTATAAAGCAGATTTCCTGAATCCTCTTGACCTTTTCACATAGATATTGCTAAAGCTCTGTAATTTTTTTTTTTTTTGAAATGCACTGCTATTGCGCTTTCTGTTAAAAAGTACATTGAATAGTTTTTAGGATGTTATTGTCAAGGAAAAGTTAGGCCTGCATTTTTACCTATTAATCTTCGAAGTATTAAAATAGAGTTGGTTTCCATGAAACATAATATAGACCAAACAGTGACATAACGGTCTTCATTTATATTTTATTTATATGTAACTCTGGAAAATAGGTATTATTACCTCCAGTGTATAGATGAGAAAATGAAAAAATAGAATAGTCTGAGTCACACAGGTGGAACCTAAAAAGCTTGGGTCTTCCTAGTCCAAGTTCATTATATCCTAACCAATTCCCGAATCTACATGATCCCCCACAATTAAAGAACCTCAGCGCCTAATAGGTGATCTGAATTTTCCTCTTCCACAGAGGGAAGGTTCTAGAATCTTAAAGATACCCAAACAATATGTACTAGCCATGAATATAATCTTGTTTATCTCCATCTATGTGTTCTTTGCAATATATAACTCAACGGAGAGTTTAGTTAGACTGGGAGCACTTTGGTGTCCATCTGTGAAGTTTCCTCATTTTCAACACTTGTTCCCTTACTTATTTACAAATACTCTTTCCTGGCTTTCTTTCCACCACCCTATCTGTGGTGGTAGAAATCTCTTTTACAGACCACTCTAATCCTGCCTATCTATTACACAATTATTTCTCAGGGTGCCATTCTTAAACTTCTCATTTCATTAGATATATTCTCCTTGGGTTATCTCATTAGCTACAATGAGGGATTTAAATTGCCTATTGCTAACTACGACTTTTTCTCTTGATCTCCAGACTCACATTCTAACGCTCAGACATGTCAAAAACACTATGCCCAAACCCAAAAGTATTCATGTCCCCCATATTTCCCTATGCTTCTGTTTCCTACTCAATAAACACACAACTGTGTGCTTAGTGCTTAGCCATAAATCTTAGAGATATCTTTGACTTCGTCCTCTTCCATTGATTAATTTATTACAGGTAATTCGTTATTCTATTAAATAAACATCATAGAGCTTTGTATGTACCAACAGATGTTCTCTATACTGAGGATACATTGATAACACTCCATGTCTTCCTGGAGATTTCACTGTACGTGTTGAGACAGATATTAAACAAATAATAAAAAACACACACACACACACACACACACCTGAAAATACGGCTATGTTAAGAGCTTAGAGTGAGAGGTACTTGGTTGCAGAACAGCATTTAATAGGACGTTCACCTTAATCAGGGAAACCAGGGAGGGCTTTTCAGAGGAAGGTAAACTTGAGCCAGGATCTGAAGTGGGAGTACTGAGTTAACTGGTTTATAAGGTAGAAAAGGGTGAGCAATTGCAAACACAAAGCCCGTCCGGTCAGAGAACGCGTAGCGAGTGAGAGCAGCTCAAAGAAGGCCGTGGCTGCTGAAGGGGAAAGTGGAGAAGCGAGATGACAGAAGAGATGAAGGAGAAGGAAAAAGCAGGACACACATGGTCCTTATAGAACTTTGAATGGTTCTGGGAGAAATGGTGACCTCTTTATGGGTTTTAGGCAAGGAGGTGATATAACAAACGTGTAGGGTTTTTTTAGTCTTCATATCTACTTAGCAAATCTTATCTCTATTAATATTTATTTATTTATATATATTTTTTATTTCAGAATATTACAGGGGTACAAATGTTTACGTATATTGCCTTTGCTGCACCCAAGTCAGAGCTTCAAGCGTATCCATCCCCCAGACAGTGCACACCGCATCCATTAGGTGTGAATATACCCATCCCCTCCCTCCCCCTCCCACCTGCCCGACACCTGATGAATGTTACTACCATATGTGCACATAACTGTCGATCGATTATACCAATTTGATGGTGAGTTCATGTGGTGCTTACTTTTCCATTCTTGTGATACTTCGCTTAGTAGAATGGGCTCCAACTCTATCCAGGATAATACAAGAGGTGCAAGATCACCATTGTTTTTGTGGCTGAGTAGAACTCCATGGTCTACATATACCGCATTTATTGATCCATTCATGTCTTGATGGGCACTTGAGTTGTTTCCACATTGTTGCAATTGTGAACTGTGCTGCTATCAACATTTGAGTGCAGATATCTTTATTATAGAATGTCTCTTTGGGAGGCTGAGACCAGAGAATCCCTTGAGATCAGGAGTGCTATTAACTTTTAAATATTCCTCAAATTTGTCCGCCAAGTTCTTTGTCATGTTCTCCTCATCCCTACCTGAATAACTGCAACAATATTTTACATCATTTTCCTGCCTCTCTTCTGTCTCTGCAAATACATCTTCTCCTTTCACCTGAAGGAAAATGACAAAATGCTGTTCTGTAGCATAAAGTAGTGTTTCTTAAAGTTTCATAAAGTACATCAGTCCCTGGAGATGTTTTGACAAGAAATGATTTCACAATCACTTCATAAATTAGGGAGGCACTCCATAATCTATCCCCCCACCCCCGGGTGGTTAGCTGCACAAATCCTGCAGAAAAGACTAATTACTTTTATTCTACCAGGTATTCCCTAAGGTACTTGACCATCATCTCCTTTTTTTCTCCTCTTAAAAATTACTAACATCTTTCAACACTAATGTTCTTTAGAAAGTGCTTCCTGATTGTTGCCTACAGAATAAAGTCTAAATTCCCCAATACGGCATTCGGAGGTCTGTTTTAGAACATGTTTCCTTCTTCCCTTTATAGCTTCAAACCTTATAACACCTCACACCCAACACATGCTCACATACAGATTCGTAGAACCATTCCTTCTTTACTGAATTTCCCTCATGCTATTTTACAAGATGTTTCTCTTTGCTCACAATGCTCCTCCATCATTTTGTACTTGGGTAGTTCCTATTCCAGACCACTGAGTTGCCAAATTCACTGCGACTTCTTTCCTTATCTTCCAGTCTGACTTATGCAGAAGTCTTATCTTCCTTTTGGGCATATCTTTACTTTAAACCCATTACACATTATTGTTTACTTTTTAGAAACTGACACTAAAAAGTAAACTGCTTAAGAGCAGCGGTTACATGTTTTTTTTCTTTGAATCCTTCTTTACCAGCATGGTGCTTGAAATATAAGTTGCAAAACAGATGCCTGTTAAGTAAATAAACAAATGCAAGAAAGCAAACCGAGACCAACAGCAGATGAAGGAGTAGTGCAAAGTTTCATTCCTCGATGAACCTGCAATTTAGTGAGGATGGAAGACAAACGGCTATAACAAAAGGAGAAAAAAGAAAAAGAAAAGAAAATTAAGAAAAATCTTCTGAGGAAAGTATGCAAGTTCGTACATGATGAGATGAATTGGGGAAAGATTCCTGGAGTCCGTATTACTTTAGATGGGGTTATAGTTGCTGTTATACACTATTTCTATGGGAAAAAAATAGATATTCCAGGCGAAACTGGGAAGTACAAGGCCATGTATACAAAGAAAACAAAGTTAATATTAGTACATGTGGGACACAGGTAGAGCCTTTAATAGCAGCCTCAGAATTATGTGGGGTTCTTTTTTTTTTTTTTTTGAGACAGAGTCTCACTCTGTTGCATGGGCTAGAGTGCCGTGGCATCAGCCTAGCTCACAGCAACTTCAAACTCCTGGGCTCAAGTGATTCTCCTGCTTTAGCCTCCCAGGCAGCTGGGACTACAGGCATGCACCACCATGCCTGGCTAATTTTTTCTGTATATTTCTAGTTGGCTAATTAATTTCTTTCTGTCTTTAGTAGAGATGGGGTATCGCTCTTGCTCAGGCTGGTTTCAAAATCCTGACCTTGAGCAATCCTCCTGCCTCGGCCTCCCAGAGTGCTAGGATTACAGGCGTGAGCCACCGCGCCCCACCAGAATTATGTGTTTTGATGCATAAGTAAGTATGAAGCTTTCAGGGATTAGAGCAAGAGACTATCATGAATGTCGATGTTTAAAAAAGATTCAACTGATTGTGTAACATGAGGTTTACTTTAGAAAAGTCTGAAGATGAGGAGAGCAGTTAGAATGCTCATACTGATATTCTAGTTCAGAGGATGACAAATGTTTCTGTAAGAGAACAGGCAGTAAATATTTTGGGTTTTGTGGGTCATATGGTCTTTGTCACAACTACTCAATGGTATTGCTGAAAAGTGAAAAGCAATAGACAGTACGCAGACAGATAAGCATGGCTGTGTACCAACCAAAATTTATTTATGCAACAGGTGGTGGGCCTGATTTGGCTTGGCCATAGTTTGGTAGGTGAAAGTTAGTAAAAGTCTAAACTGGATTGATGGCAGTAAAAATGGAAAAGAAGGGATACCTGTAAGAAAATGATAGAAGTGGAATAGATAGCACTGATTTCTTATTGCATGTGAGTGGCAAAAAACAAAAAGTTGTTGAAGACCATACCAAGATTTGAGACCCAGTAACTGGGAGCCCAATGGCACCAGCCATAGTAAGAGGTATATTAAGAACGAGGTCATTTTGGAAGTGAAGATGATTTCCTGCTCATGGAGAAGCCAATTGACCGAGGAAAGCTGTGTAGTGTTAGGAGTAATCCATTAAGCTATTAATAATATTAAATACTCCAAAAGCCTGTACCCCTTGACAATGAGTTTTGATAAATTTGTTCCAACTTTTCGATGTTTACGTTGCGAATAATGAAGAGGTGTATGAGATTTTGTTACCATTTTAGTCTGCTCAGTATGGTTTCATTAACATTTTATACCAAATGTATTGCTCTTGCATCCATCCCTCTGGGATGTAAAACAAACTGTGCTATTATAAAGAGCAGTTATTTTAAAAAATAGTAATCTCTTTCTTGCTATAAATAAGTCTATAATATACATTGCTTGACAAATGTGACTTTATTCTTTTTTCTTTATTCAAACTTCAGGAAGATTTCATTTTGATTTTAAGCAGTCAAACTGAAATAAGATTATCTATAAACTATTTCTTTTCATTTCTTTTCCTGGGCAGACAAACTTTACTGTGCATATTCAATTAGAAACATACTTGTCAGGTAGGAAGGAAGAAGGTCTAGAGTGAGTCAGCAATGGAATAGGACAGGTTTCTTTACCAAGTCTGCTTCCTTAAAAAAAAAACAATGATCTGCACATGAATTATTCAAAGCCACACTGAAAGTAGTCAGCAACATTGAAATAGTGTTCAATACACCTGAAACCTGTTAGGGGGAATTATTTTAATTTCTATTTCTTGAATGCCTATAGAATGTTCTTGTTAAAATAAGAGCCAGAAAGAATTTCTTTAAAATTCCACTTCATTATAATGGGCTTGCAAACACTGCTATTATTATTCTCTATGGCACGGAAAGCTTTACCGTAGCTAAAAACGGTGCTCCTAGCTATAACATCAAATACATAGGATTCAGCCGCTCATGACTATCTATAAGTTTTCTGTCTCTCATTTTTCTCCATTACCATTCCATCCCATTATTTAGTAACATTTCCCAGAAGTCTGTTTGGATTTCAGAAACAATACACATAGCCTATTCCAAGTAGATCATTAATCTAGAATATTTCCTTCCTATTATGAATCAAACTGAATAGCTTCTTCAGAAAGACCTATTATATTTTAGACACTTCAATGGACATGCTTTCTCTTTGGAATCTTTAAAGGAAAATATAAAACAGTTGTTTGCTGTGCGTTTAAAAATCTTCTGCTGGGCATGTGTAGTGATATTCCAAACACCATTTAAATTATAAATTATCGTACCTCTTCTATGTTCTGCTTTATTACATAAAATAAAATTAATTATTTATCAAATTTTGAGTGATGGTAGGTCAGACCTTGTTCTGTTGATCTATAAATAGATCTGAGTATATATGATATATCATGTTAACTACATCAAGGAAATATTCTAATTTGAAATGAATTGAAATTTAAAGCCTGTGTAAGTTGGGGAAGAAGGAGCTACTGTTAATGTCTAGTAAGTTTCTCATTTAAATACCTATAAGTATCTTTTATGTTGTATTAAACTTAAATAATGTTTTTAGGGTAACTGAAGATACAGTTAGTCAACTTTAAACTTTAAGTGAAAAATAATACCTGATGATAGGATGTGGTATTTAATACCTCCCACCTCAACAATTAGGTTAATATAAACCACTCAAAAGAATTTGAGTATAAACAAATCATACAAAATATATTTATAGCAACAATAATTGCACTGGAGTATGAGTACCCTTAAGGAGTCAGCAAGACTTCTCAAATAGGAAAGGGGCACAGATAGTTTTAATGATGTCAATTTCCAGATTTTCAACCTCCATACATATCTTCATGTGGCTGAGACCATCATGCAAGTTCTCTTTTCTCACCTCCCTTTCGTAATTGCCATCTTCTTACTTCACAAAAAAAAGAGATAAACTTCTTCTGAATTCTGAATTTTTGCAGTGTTAATTTTCGTTTGATGACCTTGACTTGTTCTTTGCTCAGTTCCATTCAAATCATACATTGTTCCTGAGTAAGAAAGCAGATTGGTGGCTCACACCTGTAATCCTAGCACTCTGGGAGGCCAAGACGGGCAGATCACTTGAGCTCAGGAGTTCAAGACCAGCCTGAGCAAGAGTGAGACCCTGTCTCTACTAAAAATAGAAAGAAATTAATTGGCCAGCTAAAAATATATAGAAAAAATTAGCCGGGCCTGGTGGCACATGCCTGTAGTCCCACCTACTCGGGAGGCTGAGGCAGGAGGATTGCCTGAGCCCAGGAGCTTGAGGTTTCTGTGAGCGAGGCTGACACCACGGCATCCTCCAACCTGGACAACAGAGGAGTGAGACTCTTTCTTAAAAAAAAAAAATAAAAAAGAAAAGAAAAGAAAAGAAAGCTGCAGATCATTATGCTATTAGTCATTGAACTCCCAGCAAGGCCCTAGGCATTATCTATCCGTGTATTTATCATCTATCTAGCTATAATCTAATTATCTATGCATCACAGAATGAGAATTTAGAATTGAAATTATTCTCAGGGGATGCATATTGATATTTGAATTGGAAAATGAAGTCAGGCTTTCTCTGACAGGAACTATGCTATTACTGTTTTGTTTGACAGCAGGTCGAGCTTTGGAAATCAGGGTATATGTCAGACATTTTCCCATAAATTGAATGATCCCAACATCAGCCCCGTCACACTATAGAAACATTTTATCAAAAAATGAAATCAATGATATTTTAATTTTCTCAAACCTCTCAGAATGTGTCTGGATAAAAATGGTGCTTCTAAGTGAAAGAGAAATAGGCATGAATAATAGTTGTATGATATGTCTGGGTAAAGCCTTTTTTGAAGTAGTTACTCCCTTTTGGAGTAGTTAACAGAAATTGAAAATAAATGATTCTCAGAAAACTTATTTCAAGCCAGGCAATTTCCAGTCATTTGCTCTCACTGGAAATGAATAAAAAGCTACTGATATATCAGCTAATAACTGCCATAAAGATGTATTAATTAATTGGTATTCTTAACCAGCATTTAGTAGCACTCAACCAATACGGCCTTAGTTTTTTGGAGGCAATGAAGGACTTTGAAAGAAATATTAGGGGAAAATCTGATACATTGTGTGATTAATTCAATTACTATAGTCATCCTAGATAATTTAACTGAAATAAATACAAAACAATCTTTTAAAATAAAGTTTATTGTTTTAGAAAAGTTTTAGGCTCACAGCAAAATTGAGAGGAAATACAGAGATTTCCCACATGCCACCTACCCCATTGCCCTACAAAACATATCCGCCCCCATGATCACCATCCCCATCAGAGTGGCACATTTGTTACAGTCGATGAACCTACGCTGACACATCATGATTATCCAGAGTACAAAGTTTACATTTGGTTTCACTCTTGGTGTTGTATATTCTGTGGGTCGGACGAATGTGTAATGACGAGTATCTACCATTACAGTATCATACGAAGTAGTTTAACTGCTCTCAAAATCTTCTGTGCTCTGCCTGTTCATCTCACCCTCCCTCCTTAACTCCTAGCAACCACTGATTTTTTTAATGACTACGATGTTTTGCCTTTTCTAAAATGTCATATGGTTGGGCTCATGTAGCATGCAGCCTTTTCAGATGGACATTTTTTATTTCGTCGTATGCATTTAAGACTCTTCCATGTTTTTTACGGCCTGATAATTCATTTATTTTTATTGCTGAATAATATTCCTTGTCTAGATGTACCACAGTTTATTTACCCATTCACTTACGGAAGGACATCTTGATTGCTTCCAAGTTTGGCAATTATAAATAAAGCTGCTATAAACATGTGTGTGCAGGTTTTTATGTGAACATGTTTTCAGCTCCTTTGGATAGATATCAAGGAGCTTGATTTCTGGCTCATGTGCTTAAAATATGTTTTATTTTATAAAAACAGCCAAACCGTCTTCTAAGGTGATGTCTGCATTCCCGCCAGCAGTGAATGAGAGTCCCTGTTGCTCCACATCCTCGTTAGCATTTGGTGTTGTCAGTGTTTCGGATTTTGGCCATTCTAATAGCTGTAGAGTGGTAGCGTCTTTTTTTAAAGCCATTTTCCCACGATTATTTAGATATGTTTTAAAATTCTGTATTAATTTTATCCTGTACTGGAAAATCCCATAATCCCGAAAAACCACAAATATGAGAATTTGTTTATTTAAACCAAATAACCAAAAAGATCTTTAAAGGGGAAAATCAGTATTCTATTGTTTTTAGTACATAATAAGTTAAACTGAAATCTTCATAGAAATTTTATTGGAATGTTTCTGATGGAACTTTAACTTTGTGTGTGTGTGTGTGTGTGCGCAAAGCGTATGTTTCTCTTGATTTGTTTAGGCAAGTCAAATATTACAAGCAGTTTTGATAAAACTAATTGGTTAGAAAAGTGTTTTCTGAGGTATATATGTATGCATAAGATGATGAATCACATAAAACAACTATTTCTTTTCCAATTTTTCTTCAATCTTTTTTAATGTGCCATGGAAAAAATATCAGTTTGTTGCTGGTATGTTTTAACATTGTTCTGAGACTTTCTGTTATCTCTTGGTAAGAAATAGAATTTAACAAAAATGTGATACCATTGAAATATTGACACTGTTGTAATAAAATATATTAATAGTTGTCAAGTCTTTGAGCTTTAAAACCAGACCACCTTGGTTTAATTCTTGGCTCTACTATTAATACTTAATTAGCATGGTGACCTCAGCTAACCAAGATAAGTTTCTTAACCTGTCTTGCTCTAGTTTTCTTAATAAGTAATGATACTTACTTTTGAGGGTTATTAGACCTTAATAATATAACATTTATTCATTAAGAATTTCAAACACATATTTTCTGTCACATACTGTGAGCTCAAAAGTGTTATTTAATGAATTAATTTTTTGTGTTACTACTTCATGTTTCTTTTAAGGGACACTGGCTTTCCATTCATGGAAATAAAAAGTAAGATCATTCAAAGAAGTATTACAGAGAAAATTGGATATTGATATTGGGTTATTGCAAAAATTACAAATGTCATTTCTAAATGAATAATTTGTAGAGCAGCAACTATTGACATTTGGTCCTTAGGGTTTTATTTAAGTACATATAGGGTGCTCCTACTTTCATCCAGGAAGATTTATCTTGTGGCTCTCTGATGCCCCACTGCCACCACTGGAAAAAACCAGAAGTATAGATAAAGTGTCAGAAAAATTCTTTTCAAAAGAGTTTGGAAGCTGCTGAGATGACCAGGACTAGAGGGGCCAAGATTACAGAGAGGAGGGAACCACAAAGCAAGAGTTATCATTCTACAAGCCACTTTTATTTTTATGGCATTTGGCAATGTCTGTCTCTGTGTAAGAAGAAAAATAAATAAATAAAAAGACAAAGGGCCATAGGCAAGGAGCAGAGAAACTAGCAGAAAATTGAAAGTATCAAGTTTCCTGGAGATAAAATTGGCCTTCAGTGCTGCCAAGGCACACAGGATTTGAGGTGCAAGGTCCTAGAAAGAGGGCAGACACAGCAAAGTGAACCCTACACTGTCATTGCTGTTTTCACTTTGTAAGCATTTGCTGAATTTTGACACTGGCAAGAAAGAGACTAAGAAGTCCAGCAGAAAGCCATTGCTCTATAGGGTTTGACACACTCATAGATCAGGTGTTCCTTCACCCCCCAATTAGTGGTACTGGCTGAGTGTCTGTAGGCAAGAATGTAAAACCTGTACCCAGTGAGGATGGATCACTGGCCTTTCTAGGATGGAAGGGGTCCAAAGTAGTCAACTTAGCACTGACTGGTAAGTTGCTTTCCTTGAGAAATAATGCCACATTCAGGGCTCTGTGTTAGTCTCTGTTACTGTCAGGTAGAAAATTCAGAGGTGATAGTGGTTAAATCAGCCTGGGTCCCTATGAGACCATGTTTTTGGGCCTTGTATACCCTTCATTTTTGCCACCCTGTCCACTGCCTATTGAGCTGGTCCTGGGGGTTGTACACTGAACAAAATATGGTTACCATTTACTGACTAAGTTATTTTTTCTTTTTGTTTTTTTTGGTAGCTTTTTCATGATAGTGGCATTCTGGTGGGTATTAATGTGAGGTACAAAAATATTTCCACTTTTGTGTCCACTCCCATGATTTTATTCACTTGTGTCTATGGCAGACATCCCCATATCCAATCTTACAGGGTTTTTTTTTTTCCTTCCAGCTGACCCTGGCCAGCTGATGAGGTCATAGGCGCTGCACAAGAATCTGTATACAGTCTCACTTAGGACTACTTCTGCTTCCACAAAAAGTGAGATGGGAGCACCATTTGCAGATTTGCCCATCAGATTTTGCCTCTCCACAGTCGTTCAACTCCCTCCCCAAATAGAGATGCAATGTAGCCAACATCCGTACCAATGAGGCTATTCCGCCAACAAACTACCAGCGAAATACTAAGCAATTGAGTCACCACTTTTACCAAGAAATACCTGTGCCCCACATTTTACTCAGGATTGGATTCTCCTTGCACCAAGGAAGCCAGTTCCAAAATCCATCTTTTCACTTCTTTCTTGAACCACTCTCAGTACCAACTTTTTTCATGTCATCCTAGAAGTTATCAAGATATGATTAGACCTAAAAGAGAATTATTGTGGTAAATGCCTGCAAAAGTTAAAGAGAGAGGGCTCAGGGGTGGTGGAAAGAGCCTTCGCAACATGATGCTAGTCTGACACCATGAAAGAAGGGAGGGAAAGAGGAGAAAAATGGCAGGAAAGGAGAAAAATGGAGTGAAATGAAAAGATAAACAGAATTTTAAGCTGGATAAAATAATAGACATATTCTAAAATATTCAAATTTTGAAAGAAAAATTGTAAAATGGAAAAATTAAGATTGCACTGCTGGTATTTATTTGTTTATTATATCCTTCATGTTCGAATGACAAGGATATGAAGTACAGGTAGTTATTTTACAGAGTTGGAAATAGACAGTATTTAAAACATACCAGGTTTTTGATTTTGATAGCCATTCCATACCCTGGTATCCAGGTCTGTTTTATGCTCTATGTACGAAGAATTGTGTTGGGAAAAGAAACACTTGGACAGCTCTTAATAATGAAAGAAAGCAGCTAGCTGTGAAATTGAGACATAAAGAACGTACGAACAGAAATAACAAAGAATTGTAAAAGTAAAAAAGAGATTGAGACTACTTTATATAAAAATTTTTGGAATCAAATCTTGGATCTGTGTGAAACTGTAAGGTCTCAAGGAATTTTCCCACAATAAGCTAGAATATGGCACAGCCACTGAGTGTGTATGACAGGATAATGGGAAGGAGGATTCAAAATATTATATTCTCTTCCAATAATGACAGCATACCCTCCCTTCACCTATCCCTCCATGGGTAATAATTACAAACACTGGACAAACGAAAGGCAAGTAAAACTGGAGTACGCTCCACACAGCAAACTCCTGGCAGAGGTTGCATCCTCAATTGTAATTTCAGAAGATCTCCTCTTACAGCTGAAGTGGTAGCAGTAATACTGGCAGTGAGATGTCTGACAATAATGACCTGATAGAATTGTAATTATGGCAAAATCTCTGTGAGAAAGTGTTTGTTGAAGCCCAGACTTTGAAAGGCATCTCAGCTGGCCATAGTGGAGAGGGCAAAACCTGTAGCACTCACCACTATAAATTTCTGAAGCTTGAACAGCTTTGTCATGAGATCTTCTCTCTTACCCCATCACAGATAATGATACTTTCTTCTTAAGTAAGAGAACAAAGAGATGGAATTCCAACTGCAACAGCAATTGCAGCATCTTGGTGGACGGGTCAGGCCCGAGCTATGTCCAATATGCTGGAACCATAAACTGACCAGGTCTGTGGACAATACAATTGCATCCTGGATCCTTGGAACATTTAAGGAAGAGTTCATTGTAATATACTGGGCATCCTGGAGATGTGCAGTGGAACATTTAGAGTATTACAACTTGGAGATAAATGTTAACATGGCCTGCTTATTCACAAGTGGGAAGGCCTGTGATGTAAGGATAAATTATACTATGTTATTTACCAAGGCTCTTAATCTTTCTGATTAATTTTATAAAATGTCTGATATTTAAGGAGAATTCTCAAATATCATAACTGTGGGGATATATGTGTGTGTGTATATATATACTTGGATATATATATTAGTGTATATATATTATTTTTTTAAGGGACAAGGTCTTGCTCTATCACCCAGGCTAGAGTACAGTGGTCTGATCATAGCTCACTGTAACCTCAAATTCTTAGACTCAAAGTGATTCTCTTATCTCAGCCTCCTGAGTAGTAGCTGGGACTATAGGTTTGCACCCTTGCACCATCATGCACCTGGATATTTTTTTTTAAGAGATGGGGTCTTGCTATCATGCCCAGGCTGATTTTGCACTCCTATCCTCAAGCAATCCTCCCACCTTGGTTTCCCAAAGAAGTGCTGGGATTACAGTCATGAGCCACTGCACCTGGCCCATAACTGTGGATATTAACATTCATACATGGCCTCTCAATTGAGTTTTGTTGGTCAACAATAGAGAAAAAAAATTTGAAAAGCAATGTTATTATTTTCCATGTCTTAAGAATGCTGCAGAAATACTTTATTTTTAAATCTGTGTTGCATATTTAATCTGGAGAGAAAAGATCAGCTAATGATATCATGGAGTGAAACTTGAAAGTCTCGTCTGTGAATGTCAGAACAAGGTTGACACTAGCAAAGCCCATAGGTGGGAATTGAGGGATACCGGTAGGGAGAGGAGGGGCTCTAGGAGAGTGATCATGATTGGGAATGTGTTCACGTGCGAGTTGGTAAAAAAGCATTAAATCCAGAGAGCATATATCTACTACTATGGTGAATTACAAAGTCAAGGTTTACAGAACAGACAGCTGAATTTAAAATAAAAGTCAACATCCCAAATGAGAACTTAATAAAAAAAGAATGAAAGAAAATTCAGAGCTAGAGGTAAATGAAGATGTGAGAGAAAAAAAATTTTTAAAAAAAGGTCATATTAAAAAAGTTCAAAGTAGTATCAATGTTTGAGAGAGTTCAAGATAGGAATAAAAGAGACCCACGTAAAATCATGAAGATGAGACAGAATTCCACATCTCTTAGTAACCACACAGCACTGACGGGAAGATGTTTCTGTATGTTTGTTTCATAGAATTTCCGTATCTTGGGAGAAACACAATTTTCTGTTTCTTAGTGACTTGATGTGTGACTTTTAAGAGTGTGAGACTATCAATCGCATAAATGCTCTATCGTGCCTGCTTTATTAGCTGTGATTCTTTCGATTCTAAAGACCAAATATAGACATTAAAATAAAATCATACATACAGAAAATAAGTAGTTTCAAGATCAAAATTCTCTGCAATTTCTAAACATTATGTGCATCTTGGTTTGTTCCTTGATTGTCAATACAATCTTCTTCTGTTAGTCGTTAGTACAGATCTGAAGTTTCCATACCGATAGTTTTTTTTAAAATAAATATTAGTTATATTGCTAGCAGCTAGTATATTTGAGATTTAAAATTTGAATGTGGGGTAAAAATAAAAATGATCAATACAACTGAACACAACTATGGAACAATAAGAATGAGTTAAAAATCAGTAAAAATATCATTGCAATTAACGTGATATTTTTTAAAACATAAAAATGAAATGATCATACGAACAGGATATTACTTTACAACATTGTTCCACATCCATTTTTTAATATGATGGAGAAAGCTGAAAATTATGTTTCCATCAGAGTAACGTTTCAGTTCATGTGAAAGTATTTTTATTTTTGTAATGGAGAAACCACATTGTTGTAAAGGAAAAAGGGAGAGTAGAACATTCATTTAAAGAGATGGCACATTTCCAGCCATGGTTGTTCCCTGGTATTTTATTGTTTTGTTGAGGCATTTGTCCCCTCTTCTACCCCTATTCCTATTCTAAGAAGGCCATTCTGTTCCTCAGTCAGTAAGAGCATTGCTATACTTAAATTTAAAACCCAAATGGTTTTTATTGTTTGTCTGTCAAAAGCAAATGTGTTTTCCTGAGTTATCTAGCTATTGGTTTTTTGTTAACTTTTCTGGATAGAATCAAACTTTGGATGAATACAAATCAATGTTTTTATTAAAGGATGTTTTTTTTAAAATCCATCTTGTGTCTTGAAATGGCTGAAGTTTTAACCAAGAGTTGTAAAATTTTTAAAAATAAAACTCTGTGCCTGCCAGACAGTTTCACATTTAGGAACTTGTCTTTGCTTCACATACCCTGGCATGTGAAATAAAGTTTCCACATTCTCAGAAACCTAATGGCAATTCCACATTGCTTTCTCCCTCTGGGGGTTCACAGCATTTGTATCCAATTGCTACCTCTCTGTGAGTTCATGTTCCTTTAAAAATCTTTCTCCACCTTGGGCTTTATTTATATTCCTCATTTCATATTATTTCTCACGAACTCAGTAGTTTTCAGGGAAAAGAATTCTTTTTATATTATTGCTTTGCTAATTTTGAAATCCCTGATCTGAAATTCTGTAAGTGAAATTAATGGCCGAGGATTTGTAGAGACATATCAGAATGAAGGAACTAATGCAGAATATTAGATCTAAATTAAAAATCTCTCCACCCACACTGGCATAATCTAATGTTAGTCTTCTATTTCTATAAGAACATTTTTATGTATGAAAATATATAAATGAGAGGTAAATGAACTCTGGCACTCTAATTATTTATAGATTAGAGGCTGGATTATTTTTGTTAAATGTGAAGTAAGGATATAAATTTAAAGATTTAAAATATTATTTAAATTTGGTTTTCATATGTGAGGATGAGTAATTTGGTCTAAATTATCTGCTTATACTGATAAGCCACTGCAAAACTTCAATACAAAATTTCTGACTTTCCATACATTCTAATCATAGAGTTTCTCATTAATAGCTAGTAATTACATCTAATCAAATTTTATATGTAGCAACCACAGGTGGGTTATATGGAAACATATTTTAATATAAGCTTTTGATGATGATAACGGTGAAATAGTGAAAAAGTAACTTAATATTAAATAAATATTAACCTTATTTATATTTTAGCAAATCCAGATTTGTCTAAGTTAACCTTATTTATATTTTAGCAAATCCAGATTTGTGTAAGTTAAATTGATTAGGGTAGAGTATTTCTCAATAAAGTCTATTATAGATTCTAAAATACAATCTCACATAAGATAAATGGATGTTTCATTAACTTCTGGAAATGTGTTATATGTAAAAAAATGGATTAAAAGAAAATGTACATTTCTCTGATAGAATTTAAATATCAAAGTAAACAGAAAATGACTGGTCACTTAGGAAGGAGTCTGTCTACCTGTTCTCTTTGCCAAAATATCCTTCTAAAGTTAAAGGAAAAAAATAAGTAACAAAAGTATGATGCAAAGAATAAAACGTGACAAACATATTTTGTTAAATTTTTTATTATTATGGATACATAACTGTCACATATCTTTATAGGGTACATGTGATATTTAGATACAGGCATACAAAGTGAATTAATCAAATGAGGGTAATTGGGGTATCCATCACCTCAGACATTTAACATTCTTTTGTGTTAGGAACATTCCAATTTCACTCTTTTGTTATTTTATAGCATACCGTAATTTATTATTGATTATACTCACTTTGTTGTGCTATCCAATGTTGTTCATTCTAACTATATAACTATATTTTTGCACCTACTTTTTCTCTACTTTATCCCCCTTCCCCACTATCCTTTCCAGAAATTGTGATACATATACACAATGGAATATTATATAGTCAGAAAAAGAATGAAATTCTGCCATTTGCAACAACATGGATGGAACTGGAGAACATATTGTTAAGTGAAATTAGCCAAGCACAGAAAGAGAAATCTCACATGTTCTCACTCATCTGTGGAAGCTAAATATTAAAAACAATTTGTCTCATGGAGATAGAGAGTAGAATGACAGAACACCTTTTTTTCAAGTTTAACTTTTCTGGAGAATGTGTATGACAGTAGACTGTATTGCTTATTTGCACACTCTTCTGTTTGGTTATGTATTCCCTGTTACTCCATTCCTCTATCAGGAAAGGTTGTTTCCAACGCGCACAAACGTTTTATAGCCTGCATTAAAGTATCAAAATCAGTATTAATAAACCCAGTGTCAAAATTTCTCAGTTCAGTTAAGTGGCATTGCTTGAACTATTGTGATATGAATCAATATAAAGCATATTTTAACTTATTTTCTCAGGCATAGTCCTGATGAGATTTGTGGGCAATGTCATTAATGAGTAGCATTTTTTTTTCTCACTTGTGTAGTTGCCATTATTGTTGTTGTTTTGTGTGTAGTTACAAGTTTCAGCTGACTTCTACCTGAACCATAAAAGTGGGCTTTAATGAAGTAAATATAATGCATTAACATGAGACATGTATAGTGTAACCACAGTTTAATTTCTCCTATTAATAGGAAAAATGTACCAAATGATAGCTAATCGAAAATGCAGCAGTAGAAATCAGTCCAAAGTTTTTAAAAGGAAAGTCTCAACCTGGGACAATTGAGGATTCAACTTAAGAGTGTTCCTCTTGTCCACCTTCAACTTGGATCTTTCTTTCCTGGGAAACATTAGCTGATCACAAAAACAATCTGGGTTATTTTCTATATGTAGTGAAATCTCTCTGGTCAGTTTAAAGAAAGACAAAGGAATAGTTCTGTTGATGAATAGTAAGGCCTCCCTTGGATAACTGAACATAATGAAAGTCAAATGCCTTGTTTTCTCAGTAGGGAAAGATTAGAGAAGGAGATTTTCTCTGCTACGTGCAGTCATGGGGCCTGTTATACACACCAAATCTTTTTGAAACCCCACTGTCTGTACTACGGTGAAAGTATAAACTCTCAGGGCTCAGATACACTCCATTAAAGCTAGCAGAATCAGAAAACATATACTACAGTACCAAATTCATATCTGATTTGTGAAGCAAAAGTTACTGCTGCACAGATTACACCAACCACTCCATTGCATAAAATTTTCATGTAATTTAGAGAAGATAGGACTACTTCTGCCTTACTGAATTTTATGAGATCTGATACCTACACAGCAGTGGGGATTGCCATATTCTACACCCAGCTCAAAAGAGACCACTTTATAAAAATTTATATACATTATAAACCAGCCACCCCCATACTGAAAAAAATTTAAAAATTCATTAACTTCTTTCCAATCACCCACCATACATCCTCTGATAGCACCTGTGAATTTCATCTAAAGAAATGAGAGAATCAAACCTGAAAATGTAATATTAGGTGACAATTTTGAAATGATTATACTGATGGTAAACTTCTCATGTGAGATTTATCTTTGGTCCCAACACTGAAGAATAATGAGAAAAGAATAAGGAATACGTTTTGATATTATATCCTTACTACAAGATATAGAAGCAAATAATAGATTGTTCAAATTTTAGTGAAGACTTTTCACATCATTATCATGAAGAAAACAATGGCTCCCCATAGTAGTAGGGTCTATGTATAAATTATTATAATTGTACAGGAATTCTGTAATTCTTCTAGTTTGATCCCTAAAAAACCTGAGTGGATTGTAGAAAATGGTTATAAACCATTGTGAGCTCAACTAAGTGGTAGCTCCCTTCAAACTGCTATAATAGATGCGAAATTGTTGCTCGAGTAGATTAGTAAGACCTTAGGTAAATGGAATGCAGCTATTCTGATTAGCCAAGAGGACCAGGAATGGTTTGCATTTGCCTGAGATAGATTATAATATTAACTGACAGTTTTACATTAGCACTATATTAATTCTCCTACCCTCTGCCATAACATAGTTTGAAGATATCTGCACTGCCTGCACATCCCATAGGATATCACACTGATTCATTAAAACAATGGCATCAACCTAATTGGATAGGATGAGCAAGAGGCGCCTAAATCTAAATCATTAGAGCCTTGTTGCATCACATATATGCTCAAGAGGGTAGAAAATAAACACTGTGAAGATTCAGTGACCTGCCATTTCACTTAAGTCAACTTTTTACGGTTTAGAGCATGTCAATCCTTAACCATAATGAATGAAACACAGCTCTTGATAGAACTTCTTGAGTTCTTGAGGCAACATACCCCAGAACTAGCAATATTCCTCCAGGCCAACATACTGGGTGACAGAGAAGGCTGCAGATTTGTGTGAGACCTAGAGCACAAACAAGCTTTGGAGGAGGTCTAGGCTGAGAGGCAAGCTGCTCTGCTGCAGGGTCCATATGATCCACCAAGCCCTATAATGTTAGAGGTGTCAGTGGCTGGAAAAATACAGTGTGAAATATTGTCAAGCCCTTGTGAGAAAATTACAGCTAAGTCTCCTGGGATTGTGGAACAAAGCCAAACTATCTTCAGCAGAGATTTGTGTACCTTTTTAGAAGTAGCTCTTGGCATGTTACAGGGCTTCTGTACACATGGAACTCTTGATGTCAGGCCACCAAGTGAGTATGCCATTATAGAACTGCCCTTATGATCTCAGTTATATCAAATCCTCCAAGTCATAAAGTTGAGTGGGCTCAAATAGCAGTTCATCCTAAAATGGAAATTGTGTGTCTGGGACTGAGCAGAAAATAGTGGGCATGGATTAGTTGAGTGAGCAGGTAGTAAAGATCCCAAGTCACCCCAACAGTAGCATCAGAGCTTTTTCATCCAGTTGTCACCTATGTTCATATTGGGGGTCTGGGGAGTTCATACCAGTAGCTAACAGGGAAGGAAAATGCTCAACTTCCAGTTTATGGATAGGTCAGCTGGCTATGAAGGAAGATGCTAAGAATGAACTGTAACTACACTGTAGTTGTATTCAGGGGTGATTTTGAAGGACAGTGAGAAAAATATCTTCCCACTGAGCAGAAGTGTAAGTAGTACACCTAACCATTCACTTTATGTAGAGGGAAATGTGCTGAAGGTGAGACTATGTGCAGATTCCTGGCAATGATCAATGGCTTGACTGGCCCTGGGCCTGAAAGGAAAATTATTAGATATCACAATATTATAGTTTACAAGGATTAGTATCCAAAATTACATAGCTTTCGACTTGCACAGAAAGTGACCAGTAGTAAGCTGATTGCATTTAGTGTTTTCTCCATGTCAAAAGAAATTTCCTATGAAAATTTCAAAGTTTTCAATTTAGATTTAAAAACATATACATTTAGGTATATTAGAACTTTTCAGCTATATTTCGTGGCATTGTGTGTTTGTATGTGCATAGAGGAAGATAAAATAAACCCCAATTTTTTCTTCTTGAGATAGAAAAGGATAGTTGCCATAAACCATTACAAGCTTGAATTTCTTCAGGTGTGGAAAAGAAAAATGCCAGTGTGATAGCATATAGATTGCCACTAAGTTCTTTAATTATCACATTTTGTTATGGAACTAAATATCTCATATAAGCGGTCAGCCCAGAGTGAGATCTCAGTGATCCAAAAGATTAGGCTTGCCTCAATATGCTTAGTGTCAGGATTTCTTTAAGCATTTGTTAGCGCGTCTGTTAGCTTCATCTTTTCAATTTTAAATTTCTTAATGATTTGATTTTTGATTAGTTATGAACATTATTTCCAGACTTCTGGGGTTGATATAATATTCTATATAACTACTCATGTTTTCTGCATAACAGACAGGGGAAATCACATATTTTTCAAAGGATTTTCATCCTCATGGTACATATTTCCACACAACCTGATTATATATCACTGTGACAGACTAAGAAAAGGAGATAATTTTCTCAAATGACTGTTATTTGCTGTTAGATACCTAGAATAAAGGTACCTAATGTGAAATACTTCAGCTTTCTTGCATACCTTAAATGCAGTAATTCCTGTAAGTATTGATGCTTTAAGGATTAGTAAAACACTTTGTGTAATGAAACTATTATCTATGAAATTTCACAGAGTAGTTTTGTGACTGTGTAGGTTTTATTTCTATACTGGTGATATTTGATCATCGTTCCTCAATTTTAAAGAAAGAGATTGAACTATTGTAATAATCTAAATGGAATAGTTATTTTCCCACTGAAGCTTTCAAACCCACATTTCCTAATTAAACTTCCCAAATTGTATGTCTATAGCTTTGGTTGGCATCTTAATGAAATTCATTTGAAGGTAAAATTTTTAGCATCACATCCAAGAAACCATATGAAGCATCCTCCACTCACACTCCCCCACACCATCTATTGTTATACACTGAGTACTTTGTTCAATAGACAGCACTGAGTTCCCTGTTTTTCCAATGCCTTCAAAACTTAGTGTCTTAGACCTCTGTGTTTCTTTTACAGTATGGACCACAGTATGTAGGATATAATGGGAGCATAAATATCTGTGTTTAAACTAGAGATTTATCTTTTCAACTGCAGAAAAACAACTATCCACCTCTACAAAATATAGGCAATCTGTTGGAATATAGAAACCTCTAAACCAAGTCACACTCTTTGCCAGAGCCAGCCTTCTGATTAAACAACACTTTAGTGGGAGATAAAGAGCCCCAGTCCTTCAGTTTGGGAAAATGTGTTATTTTGAATACATCTGTTGCAGAATAATAATTAAGAGCAATTTAAATAAAATTCATTATGATAATCTGATATTTCATTGGCAGAATTGCATCTTGTGACCTTCATGGAAAAATAAAGAGCACTCTACAGTACTACTTTCATAAGAAAAAGAATTTGAATTCCAAATGGCTGAATTAAAATAAAATTTTGAAATACAACCTTTATATAAGATGGAGGTTGCCTATGTTTTCAATAAGAACTACACTCAGAGGATTATATTTTAAATAAGACATAGTCCTATCTAATATTTTTGTCATGGGCAATATGACAGAGCCAACTGAGAAGCCTGTCTACATGCTAATTGAGAAGCTGAGAGAACTCAGGCTTTGTGTAATATGCTCACAAATCTTCATGAAATTTTATTAGTATATATTGTGATGACGGTTCACATATTTTCCACTCTAGCAATGTATCCTGTTATTCCTCACAGAGACAAATGCTTATTCGTTTATTTATTCCCCATACTTTTTTTTTTTTTCAGTCTCTGCATGACAGGCACAGGGGTTGCAGGAAAGAGAGAATAAAGTACTCTCTGCATGAAGCAGCTTCCAGAACAATAAGATATACAAACAAATATGGATGCGGACATATGGCAGTCTAATACTATAAATTCATCAATAAAATGCATGTTAAGGCCGGGCACAGCGGTTCACACCTATAATCCTAGCACTTTGGGAAGTTGAGGTGGGAAGATGGCTTGAAGTTAGGGGTTTGAGAGCAGCCTGAGCAAGAACGAGACCCTATATCTATTACAAATAGAAAAATTAGCCGGGCATGATGGAACATGCCTGTAGTCCCAGCTACTTGGGAGGCTGAGGCAGGAGGATCGTTTGAGCCCAGGAGTTTGAGGTTGCTGTGAGCTAGGCTGATGCCATGGCACTCTAGCCCGGGCAACAGAGCTGCAGGACCCTGTCTCCAAAAAATAAAAAATGTTAAATGTAGAGCGCTACCACAAATACGGTAGTGATTTGGTGATTAACCCTATGCATGGATATAAAGAAGCTTTTGTAGCTTCCTTATCAGGCTTGAGGAACTTTTAATTAGGAGTTCTCCAAGGAGATGAAGTGTGTGTGTGTGTGTGTGTGTGTGTGCGCGCGTGCACGCAAGCATAGCGATATCTATTCCTAAAATAAGTACAATATATACAGGAATGGATGTATAAAATATCTATTCTATTAAAGCATAAAATAAGTTTGAAAGAGGTGAGGCAAGAGATGTGGAGAGGGACCATACCAAAAGGGTTTTAAGCTAGCTAAGACGTTGGGACTATACATTATAAGCAATTAGAAGCCATAAAACATTGTAAGCAAGAGAATCAAGCTTAAGCTTTGTGTTTTAAAGAAATTAATTTGGTGACAATAGGAAGAATAAGCTGGAAGGAAAGTGCAAGGCTAGAAGCAAAGGGCTACAAAATAATTTTTAAGAGAGGTGATGGGAGATTGAGTTAACATAGAAAAGAAAAAATGGTACATTCTTTTTGGTACATAACAAGGAAAAGTCATTGACAGGACTTGACCGATTTGATATGGGGAAACGATGGCTAATGATTTGTCATGACTCTGAAAGAGTCACCAAAAGGAGCATTCAGGAAGAATAGATTCATGGAAAATATGATTAACTGAATTCAGAAAGGATGCACTTTCTGGATCCACTGAAAGATGCACTGTGATGTTTCTGGGAAATTCAGGTGGAGACTTTCAGTAAGTTATTGAATATGCACCTACTAAGCTCCATAAATGTATTAATAAGTATGAGTGGCCTGGGCTAGAAAAAGAGAGTTAGTAGATATTGTTGACAAGGTTGAGACAAAAATCATAAGAGGGCTCCAAAAAAAAAAGAAAAGATGTTAAGGGCTAGGTTATCAAAGACGTTAATATTTAAGAGAAAGACAAAGAAAGAGTTTCAATTTAAACAAAAAACAGTAGGAGAGAATATTAAGAGAGCTAGGAGAAGAATCAGAAGGGCACATGGGCATGGTCCTCTGTGGGTTCAGGATGCTTAAAAAGAGAGTGTTAAACTCATCTGAAAGGTCAAGTAAGACAAACAGAGAAATTCCCACTGCAGTTAGTGATCAGATCACTGTGCACCTTTACAGCAGGGCTGGAGCAGATGCTAGATTGCCATGACCTAAGAATTGCTAGTACAGATTTGAAAATTATTCTTTTAAAATGTGTGCCTAAAATGGACAGGAAAGGGACATAAGCAGTCAAAGGAAGGTCATTTTATGGATCAGAAACTTGAATAGGTTACAATATAACAGGAAGAAGGTGGCAGAGAGTGATTCCGAGGGAGAAAAAAGAGGATACAATAGATAGAATACGTTTCTTGAGCTGGGAATTAGATGAAGTATAATACAACTCAGTCTTCAACAACAAGAGATCAGAAGAGGAAAGTGTTATACAGATGCAGATTCATGAATAATGTGGTATAGATTTATAGGAATTTTAATGATAAAAAAGGATTTGGAAAAGATCTGTGAAAAGTGTGGGACTGCATGTGGCCCATAGAGTTTTGTTGAACAGTACTATGCAATCAACTAAGCTAGGACATCATGAATTTTTATTTAAACCATGTTTTTAAATAAAATTACTTTTCTTCCTATGTCACTAAACTTCTCCAGTTGATGTGGTTTGGATGTTTGGCCCCTCCAAATCTCATGTTGAAATTTGGTCTCCAACATCGGAGGTGGGGCCTGGTATGAAGTGTTTGGGTCATGGGGGCAGATCCCGCATGAATGGCTCTGTGCCCTCCCTGCAGTAATGAGCGAGTTCTCACTTTGTTAGTGAACGTGAGAACTGGTTGTTTAAGAAAGCTGGGCACCACCCCCTCTCTCCTTTTTCTTTTCTTTTTTTTTTTTGCTCTTTCTCTTGCCACAGGACACCCCTTCTCCCCCTTCACCTTCTGCCTTATTGGAAGCTCCCTGAAGCCCTCACCAGAAGCAAATGCTGGCATGATGCCATGATTCTTGGACAGTTTACAGAACCAAGAGCCAGATAAACCACTTTTCATTATAAATTACCCAGTCTCAGGCATTGTTTATACCAGCGTAAACCAAACTGAGACACCAGTATAAAATTTTGGATGTCATGTATTAGGATTAATCCATTGCTGACAGATTGAATGTTGAATTCAGTAGGATATTACAAATGTTTTGTATATGTATCCATAAGTGTATGTATATATACATGCGTATATTTATATGTACAGACATATGCATCGTATATATTCTCTCACTTTCTCTGCCTCACACATACGCACACACATATTGCTCTTAATTATTTAGTTAGCTGACCAATACCTACTTGAGTGTATCTTTGATACTCAATAATACATGAAAAATAATTTATTTCTCTTATTTGGTAACATGTTTAATAAGCAATAGATTTGGAGAAAGGTAAGTCTTTACATCACTAGTCCAGGATAATTTCAACTCTGCTACATTCTCTTTCACCCAGCTGCCTATTAAATTTATTTCTTGCTATCAGTGGGGTATGGTTAATGAACTTTAACCAAAGAATATTTTAAAAAAATAATAAAGAAGCTCAATTAAGCCACCGGATTTCAAGATTCAATATGAAATCTAGCACACAAATATGTTCATTATTCTTTTCAATTGCCTTTTTTACTGTTTCGAGAGAATTTGTTGAAACTTTTTAAAAATCTAAACTTTGACACTGTTAAGAACCAAAATGTCTCATTCAAGATATTTTCCAGCCTTTGATCAATAAAGTCACAAAAGGTCTGCAAAATTATAATAATGTGCTTACATTAAGTTTTCCATGTATTTTTGTTACATAAGTAAATCAGAATTTCTTCATCATTGACTTTAAATTATTATTCCAAATTTGTGGTACTAAATCATTTGATTTGGATACTTACTATAGAGAACAAGAATGAAGATCTTGAATCAAAAACATAATATGTTTTTGCTGTATATAATTGCTGTAAATAATATACATATGGAAGGATATTCAAAGAGATTGAATAGCTTTGTTAACAAGTATTAAAATAAGAAAAATCAAATTTTCTTGGAAAGGGTAACTGAGTCAATTTTGTTGATAATAAATAATAAAAAGCCTAGAGTTGAACCTTGCAGATCTAGTACCTTGTATAGTCAAAACATTTTAAGCAAACATAACCTTGAAACCATATATATTAAACTTGCCAAAAAATGTATTGACAAAAAATATTACAATAGTGGCAAATTTATCAAACTAAGAGCATCTTCTTGGGTTTTTTTATTTTATTTATTTCATAGTATTATCGGGGTACAAACACTTTGGTTACCTACATTGCTTTTGCATCACCTGAGTCAGAGCTACAAGTGTATCCATCTCCCAGACAGCACACACTGCATCCATTAGGTATGACTTTACCCATCCCTTCCTCCCCAATCCCACCTGCCCAACACCCTATGAATGTTATTTCCCATATGTGCACATTAGGGTTGATGGAATAGTACCATTTTAATAGCAAGTACATGTGGTGTTTGTTTTCCCATTCTTACGATACTTCACTTAAAAGAATTGGATCCAGCTCCGTCCAGGATAATACAATAGGTAGTTCACCATTTTTTTTTTTAATGGCTGAGTATTACTCCATGGTATACATATACCACATTTTATTAATTCACCCATGAGTTGATGGGCACTTGGGTTGTTTCCACATCTTTGCAATTGTGAATTGTGCTGCTATAAATATTTGAGCGCAGGTGTCTTTTTTTGTAGAATGTCTTTTTTCCCCTTGGGTAGATACCCAGTAGTGGGATTGATGGATCAAATGGTAGTTCTACTTTTAGTTCTTTGAGGTATCTGCATATTACTTTCCAAAGAGTTTGGACTGGTTTGCAGTCCCACCAGCTGTGTATTAGTGTTCCTATCTTTTCACATCCATGCCAACATTTTTTTATTTCACAATATTATGGGAGTACAAACATTTTGGTTACATAACTTGCTTTTGTACAGTTTGAGTTGAAGTTATGGTATCTGTTAGGCATGAATTTACCCATATTAGAAGTGTTTTCTAGGGAAATGCTTTTGAAACAATTAGTAGTAAATGATTTCTTCCTTCCTTCCTTCCTTCTTTCCATTTTTCCTACTTTCCTTCTTTATTTTCCTCTGCTTCTCCCTCCCTCTCTTTCTCTCTCTCTCTCTCTAATATTTCCAACCATTGTAAATGAATACTTTTTAAAAAATATCATGTTTGCTACCCGTTTCCTGACATCTAATAAATCCTCTTATTGGGCCTAAAAGGCCCTCATGTACCCTCTTCCTAAAAGCTTTATCTATATAATTACGATATTCTTGTAACCAATACTAGCAAGAACTATGAAAAATCTGAGATTTTACCTTGTTTTTTAGATAACAAGTTAGCCTGACACAATTTCATAGATCTAAGGAAGACATGAGACTCCTGAGTCAGGGACAAAGGACTTGACTTCTCATAGCACAGCAAGCAGCAGGGCAGCATATTTGCATCAGTTTCCCTTGTCCCAAGTCCCACAGGGACATGTAAAAGCGCCCATGTGGATTGCATTACAGAGAGGAACCCTGAGCCTAGGAAATCTAGAATTTTTACAATGGGGAATAAGCATGGCTGTCCTTTCTCCTAGGGGAGTCATTATCTTTATTACACTAGACAGTAAGCATGTCTGCTCTTTGCTCTAGAGAGAGACACTATTTTTAATTTCCACGGATTTTTGTTATACAAACATTCTTAAAAAGACAGTTCTGAACAAGAGCAGTCAGTGCTTTTGCTCTCAAAATGTAAAGAAATGTGAGACCCACAGGGAATTGGCTATCAGCTGTGGGTTTTGTCTCAGGTCTTTTAAAATAATATCTATGTGACTAGAGTTCTTGACATTCTGCCTTATTTCTCTAACTTAAAATAATATTTCATGTGCTTTAGACTTCAAGCGAATGAGTCTTAGCTATTGTTATAAATCCTTTAGGCAGTCAATAGATGGATCCACTTAGAAAATCCAGGGTGCCTTAAACACTTGTAGACAGTCTTCAATTCTGTTTGCTTGACACTGTCCTGCAGAGAATGTGCAAGTGGTGTTTGCATTAATATGATTGCATTGTGGGGTTTTTTGTAAGTTATTTTGTTTTGTTTTTATTAAAGAGTTGACATATGCAGCTTATTTCTTTATGTAAGAATGTATCATTTAATATGAAATCTTTACATATCCTAATACAATCTACATGTCTTGCTTGTACACATATATTTTGACTTCATTTGTTCTCTTTTCTCTAATCATAAGTCTGGCTCTTTCTATGGTCAGACGAATTTCAGTGATGAGTATTTTGTGAAGGTGTGTATTAATTGTATAATGATTACTTTTTCTATTGCTTCATCTTGTTACACAGCCATTTACATTTAACCATACTTTATTTTTAATGTGTTTTTATTAGTTTCCAAGCAGCAGGGATAAAGTGATAATGGCTGCTTAATTTCTTTGGTGCCTTGGCTAGTAGAGCACTGGTTTATTACAATTATAAATAAGCATTGTTTGATTATTTGATTATGTTGCAGTGCTTTGTAATATCTTAAAAAAGCAGAGAAATTTGAAAGAAAAAACATTTCCATTGAGGTGATACAGTTCTCATTTCTTTAAAAGAAAGTGGTCTTCTGTTTGTCTCATCTATCAAAGATCTACATATCTTAAGCCATTTTAGGTCTCTGTGGGGAATAAACTGTACACTTGAGATGTTTTAACCTTTAATTAGAATTGAAATACCATGGCTCACAGAAATTTCCAAATTAACATTTCAGGATGAAAGTGAGTTTAAAAGGGCAAGCTTAGAATGAGAAGGCAGCTAAAGAAGACAGAAAGCAATAACAAAATATTTTTATCTGAAAATTGAGCAATAACAAAATATTTTTATCTGAAAATGTAATAAATTACATTTATTATGTAAAAACTCTGAAAATTTGATAATGAGTTTTGTCAGTCATTAATAGGTTTCTATTCACAAAATCACCATTAAAATATTTTGAATATTCTATAGTCATATATTTAAGGAGAAAAGGAAACACATATTTTAAACTGCTGTTTGCTATTTACATAAGTTGGTTTTGTGTCTTTGTTGTAATAAAAACAGTTATTACAATCATATAACCATATAATTTTTAGATAAAGCATATCAATTTTTTCATCAGTCAATTTTACAGGGAAATAACCTCTTTTCTATTTATTTCTACAATGCCATGTCTAGAAATACCATTTATTTCCTAGAATAGTGTATTTGTTTTCTATTTATAATATGAAATTCCTTCATCAACTTGTGATTTACTATCAGAGTATTTCAAGTTTATCAGTCCACTACATTGTCATTCGAAAGAGTTTAGAAAATTGCGTTTTTCACTTAAATGGCCTAGTAGCACACAATACTTCTTGTATTTATGGTCAGTGCCATGTTACTTCTAACTACACATATAAAGCCAAATAATTGTTTCTATTCTCTACCTTCATTATAGATTTTTTCCTAGCATGCAGAGATTATTAATAAAGTGCTTTCAATTAACCTCAAGGAAGGAACTGTATACATCAATGATATTATTAAGTAATTATTCTAAATTGAAAAATCCTGTTTAAAATATGATTCTAATAAAAACTAAACAAAAGAATTCTCATTTAATAAATTTTGTATGTACTGTTAATTTTCTAAACTTTAATATATCTAGCATCATATATTGGAATTAACTCTGATCCCTAATTTAAGTGTAAAAGATAAAAGAAATGAAAGATTTATTTTTTTACAAAAAATCTTTGCTCCATTCTAGAAATGACTCCTCATATAGATCTCATGTTAAAAACAAAATACGTTAAAAAATAAAAGAGAAAATAAGAACTATCATTTTCTTTGTGGTTGCGTGACATTGGAATTATAATGAGAAATATATTTTTACTTGGTTAAACATTTTTCACTGGTTAGATTAAACACAAAATTAGAATGATTTTCTTCAACATGTTTTGCAGTAATTTACTTGAAATGGTCAAGTTTTTTTTTTTTTACCATATACCTTCCCGAATCTTCCGTGCATACTGTATCTAAAAATTGGATCTGTTTCAGAGGTTCCTGGCTTCTTCTTTCATTAGTACAAGAGATGTGTTTAAGAAAAATATATCTGCTGGAAATGTAGAACTTATCAGTAAAAAATAAATGTAGTGTCTATGCACAACAATAAAAATAATTAGAGTCTTGATTATTTTAAAGGGCTTAATTAAGGACAAAAAGCTGACTTGAATTGTAAGCTTGTAGTTTAGTTTGTAAAAATAGAGTTTCTTCTGCTTCTATTGGGAAAACTAAACAAACAGGTGATGTACTAGGTGTTATTTTTGTGTAAAAGAGCCGAGATACTGGGTATAAATTAAATTTCTGAAATTAAAATTAAGTCACAGTGCTAGTTCCTATAAAAACATATATGGTGTTATGCACTCATAATATTTTATAATCATGAAAATAATTATTCAAAAATTAATATTTACATATAAGCTTTATTTTTATAAATGTCTATTTTAAGGATGATAAAACTGATGATCATACCATTGGATTTCTTTATCTATATGTGATGGTTTAGATAAACCTAAGATGTATATCTTAAAGTGAGATAACTATTCTCTTAAATATTTTCTTTATTTTGATGAGCTATGAGATCTATGAGGATAGAAACTGTATTCATTGTTTTTTTTAACAGTTATAGTTCTAACTTTTAACATTTTGTTCAAACCAAAAAAGACACTTGATAAATATGTATTAAATGAATGCATGTATAAATTTGAAAATACTTTACTTATTTTGCTTTTATTAAGGATTTTAACAGTTAATGCATTATATAAGGCATTATATAATTATTATTATTAAGACATTAGTTCTAAAAACAAGAAACAATAAGATCAACAACTACCTTAAGTAAACCTTAAAAAAGAATGGTGCCACAAAATTTCCAATGTTCAAGTCGATATGGGCTTAGCCTCAAGACACAAAGAAGTCCTCTCTGAAGATACATAATTAAAAAGGGTTTAGAGAGAAGCTCTAATTTGCCATGAAAATAAATTTCCCAAAATTACAGTTGTCCAGTTGTAGCTGATTTCACAGGCTCTCTAGAAGGAATATACCTTTTGTTAAGTTTTCTACAAACATTTAGACTCAATGTTAAAATGTCACTTTTGCCTCCCCAATTTAAGGCAGCGACAGAAAAACGAGGATGAATGTATTCTTTCAATTTTTGCATTTACGACAAACATTTTCCTTCTTGGCCAAATGTCCAGCTCTTCCCTAATAGAATAACCAGGGAAACAGAGAACGATTAGCTTATGGTAACTAATTGAGCCCAAATAATTCCCATGCTAAAAAAAAATCACATAACATTATAAAAGTTAATTTAATGACGGTAAGAACCAAGTGAGAAGATCATTGGTAAAGGTATTTTGTCTTTCAAAAAACAATTTTAAAAGCTATTGATAACAATTTCAAGATACCCCTTCTGGATGTGCTGAGAGATTGCTGACAAGCCACATCATGCCCACGAAGTCAGATCCTACTCCTGTGCAATCCAGATAGCCTCATCCTTCCTAAGAGAAGTATAAAGTGTGACTATAAATAATCTCTTTTTATAAACGTGTCTAAATTTACTCCTTCAAAGGAATATTGTCCTTTAAAATGGACAGCTTGGGAGAGGGTCTATTTATTCCATTACACAAAGAATTTGGAAAACCTCTTTTACTGTATTTTCTTGCAAATATGTGAGTCATGCAAAAATAAAAATCAATCTTAGAACTAATAAAAACATAGACTAGTTGGGGCCCAAAATGGCACAGCCCAAATCCATCACCTACATTATTCATGAGTCTTGGTTCCAAATGATTTCCATCTTTTTTCTCAAATGAAATCCAAATTTAAAGTCCATCACTGCTGAGTGAGTCAATAAAATACACCACAGACTAAAAAGCCACTTCCAAAAGAGAATTTCCAAAACGCCTAAAGAGATGAGCCTGGATTGGGGCTATAAACTTTACTTGGATACAGCCTTTAAAAAATTAGCCATATATATTTTTTAAATTGCACTTCATAAATGGCAAGGGTATGGTAAAATGTCAGAATCCCTTACTTTTTCTTAAGCTCTATAATACATATATAAGATGGTACCTTAAGAGATAATTTTAATTTGTAAATCCCTATCTACTGTGAAATGCTTATGGTTTTGAATGGGAGTCAGTAAGCAAATGCTGGGCTCTTCATGGTGCTACATGATTAATCAGAACCCAAGCCGTAGGATGAACAGAGGAGTCTTAACTGGGGCCTCTCTGAAATGGTATTGACCCACCCACACAGACTTTAATCTGCTCTTTTTTTTATCTCTGACATTGATAATAATCTACTAGCCATATTTTGGACAATATACCAAAATTTCCCCCTGGGAAGTTAAATGGGATGGTTTACATATGAATAATAACAATGAAAAAGTGAAGACTATCCTCAAAGAAAATAAAATAATACATTTTCTTCTTCTTCAAATATAGCTTCAAATTGGAAGTCAAACTATCTTGCAAAATTATGAAATACTCCAGGAAATTTTCTTTCTTATTACTGGAAATTATTGATTTTTATTTTATTTTCCTTTGCCAAAAGCATAGACAAAGCTATTTATTCCAGTGCATTTTTCAGATTTTGAAATGATTATATTTCCTGAAAGTAAACTCTAAATAAAATCAGATATATCATATGCCAAGTTAGATCTTAAACACACTTGATATTTCAGTGTAACTACCATGCATCATACTCCAAAGCTAATGTTAATAGACAAGGATATCTAGAATCCCTGGGTACAATTAATTCATCTATGGTATATGACTTCTTGATTTTCTTACTGTAAATGCTCTACTATGCCAATTAAAGAAGTACAAATTTAAATGCTAGACTCTTAAAACTATCATATGCCTAATAAATACATGAATAATGTAATCTACCACCAACTATTAGTTGAACACTTACTGTGCACAAGGCACAATACAGGATACAAAGAAATAGTTCATAACTTTGAGGATTACAAAATAGTTGGTGGAAAAAAGACATGTACCTGAAGCCCGTAAAGTTCGTTCTGGCAATACAGTACTTTGAAGCTATGTGAAATTTTAGGTTTCAAAACAGGATCAATAGAGCAGTTAGAAGGATACCAAGTAAATGAGAGAAGAATGCTACACAGTGAAAGGTTTAAATTATTTTCTGTTCTAAGTATTAACTATAATGACATTATTTCCTAAGGTTGGATTCCAATCAGAAACTGATAAATTTTAAGCTTTAACCTGTGAATTCAGTGCATGTTATTGACTAATTGAGTACAGAACAGTTAAGGGGGAAAAAATGAACTATACCAAATAATTCAAATTTTTCTCTTGCCAACATAGACAATGAGTTATTTTTTTAGATAAAACCAACCACTGTTGCAAAAGAAAATTTCTCAGTTGTCATGGCACTGAAATGACTTCAATAAACATTAGAATATTGAAATATATTAAATAACAGAAGATTTATGTCATTTTACTCAGTGCTTATGGGACAAAATCAGGCAAATATTTTTATTTCTGTTTATAGCCCTAAGTACTTACCTTAATTTGTTCACTTCCTCATTAAATCTAGAAATACAAAGATCTGATGAGAATGCGTGTTCCTGTGAAGTGTTGGTTGAGAATGAAATGGACATAACATACCAGATTCTTTTCATCAAGTGATTTCATGCTTTTATTGAAAAATATCAGTGTTACTCCTTTGGCCAAATAATTAAAAGCTAAATTTAATATTAAAGTCTGAGTTGTTAGAAACTGAACGCCAAATTCATATGGGCATATGTGGTAAGTGTGAGTCAGCATATTGCTGACTGTGAGAACTCTAAGAAAATTTGATCAGTTGGCATAAAGTTCTGTTTATGATTGTTCAGATTTGAGGGTCAAGAAAAATGAACATGCCTATGTTTGATTTATCAAATTTATGCAATCAAAAGTAAAAGCTAACTTCTTTTACTGGCAGACAAATACTATGAAAATATGTTAGTTCCTAATGTTGATAAAATTCATCTCATTAAGTAGATAATGTCTCTGAACCAATAATAATCCAGTCTCTGCCTCCAACAAATGAATTTTAAGGTACTTCTGCCATAGAGAAGAAAGAGCATACTTCTGATATAACAACCTCAGGTATAATTCCGATCCACAGGTGAAGGAAAGCATCATGTGAGTTCTGAGAGCACAGGTCAATCAACATATAAACTGACCTGCTTCTGTATGTATGATTGGCTGAGATCCCGCTAGACTAGTGATTCTCAACTAGGGATGATTTGACTTCCCTACCCCACCCCCACCGCAGGGGACATTTTTAGTTGTTTCAACTTCAGAAGGGGGCTGTGCATTCTACTGGCATCTAGTGAAGGGAGGACAGGACTATTTAATAGTTTTATGTTGTTAAACACCCTACACCCCATCACATGTAAGATATTACCCCCCCCAACACAGAGTTATCTGGGCCCAAATGACAATAGTGCCAAGGTTGAGAACTTCTGAGCAGATCCATTGTTTTCTTCCTCTTGAGAAATAGCTGAAGTTGGGGTTCCTCTGACTATTAAAACTATGGTCCAAGAAAAGTCTCACTGTAGCCAGTATCAGCCGACCCTCACTAGCCATTAAAAAAAAGTCGTGTTTTAGTATCATGGAGGAGAAATTAGAGTTGTGGAACATGAATAAATGCCGATACATTTTTTCTTTTTAAATCTAACTCATTTTAAATTTAAAGGAATTTTTGGTAAGAGTACTTAGTTAATTAGCTTATGGGTGGGTTAGGAAGGCCTGAGTTCATTTGTTTTTCCCTGCCTATAATTTATATGTTTACTCAGGGTTCATTCAGAATAAACAGAGAGGAGGTAAAATTCCTAATAATGGAGAAAGAAGAAGGTACTTATAGGAGATCTGGGAAGAAGAGTGAGGGATTAATTCATTAAAACATGATCTAGCGCAATTCATTTTTATCTTCATGGGTATTAAATTACTTATTTGTAAAATATTCTGTCTTATAACACAGGAATATTTTATTTATTATTCTATATGGCAGATGATCATTCCTTTTCAGGTTCTATCAGAGACAGAAATGTAAAAAAGCCATTCAAACAAATATGTTAAGAAAAAAGCATTTTTTTCCTATTTTTTTTTTTTGCCATTTGTCTTTCTTCTTTTCAGAAGCTTCTGTTCATGTCTCTTGCCTACTCAATGTTGTTAATCATCAGGGAAATACAAATTAAAATCATAATAAGATATCCCATACCTCAGTTACAATGGTTTTTATTAAAAAGTCCCAAAACAATAGAAACTGGTGTGGATGTAGAGAGAAAGCAATGTTTATACACTGCTGGTGGGACTGCAAATTAGTACAATTCTAATGGAAAACAGTGTGGAGATTCCTCAAAGAGCTATCTCAGTAGACCTACCATTTGATCCAGCAATCCCACTAATGGATTTCTGTCCAAATGAAAAGAGGACTTTTCATCAAAAAAGACACATGAGACCAGGCAAAGTGGCTCAGGCCTGTAATCTCAGCACTCTGGGAGGCCAAGGAGGGAGGATAACTTGAGGTCAGCAGTTTGAGACCAGCTTGAGCAAGAGCGAGACCCCGTATCTATTATAAATAGAGAAAATTACCTGTGTGTGGTGGTCCACACCTATAATCCCAGCTACCAGGGAGGCTGAGGCAGGAGGATCACTTAGGTCCAGGAGTTTGAGGTTACTGTGAGCTAGGCTGACGGACAACACAGCACTCTAGCCTGGGTTACAGAGCAAGACTCTACTTCGAGAGAGAGAGAGAGAGAGAGAGAGAGAGAGAGAGAGAGAGAGAGAGAGAGAGACATGTGCTTGAATGTTTATTCAAGCACAATTCACAATATCAAAGATGTGGAATCAACCCAAGTGTCCAAAAGCTCATGGGTGGATTAATATTAATAATAGGTGGTATTTGTGTACCATGGAGTACTACTCAGCCATAAAAGAGATGAATTAATACCTTTTGCAACAATCTGGTTGGAACTGGAGACCATTCTCTTAACTGAATTATCTCAAGAATGGAGAAACAAACACCACAGGTACTCACTATTAAATTGGAACTAACCGATGCGTACACATGTGCACAGAAGAAAGTAAAACTCAGTAGAAATCTACAAGCGGGTAAGGGGAGGAGGGGAAGGGCAGAAACCAATCCAATGGCTACAATAAACACTATTTGCGTGATGGGCACACCTATAGCTGGGACTCAAGCATTACAAAAGTGATCCATGTAACCTAAAACATTTGTACCCCCTTAATATTTTGAAATAAAAATAAGAAAAGAAGCCGAACAACTGATAACAGTGGTAACTACAATATTACCAATTTCTATCAGTGACATATGACTGCTTTCTTAATCACAGTGCATAGAATGCTTGGCAGGTAGCAGGTGCTCAATGAATACTTGGTGAATAAATAAATGGTTCATTATCCAAAACAGAGACTCTCCTTTAAGGCATCAACACCTGCCATTCATTTTATTCAATTGTTCCCACTCCCTGATTTTTTTTTCTTCATTACTTTTCTAACGTTCTTTTCTTTCTTTTTCCTCTGAGTATGAATCCCTGGGAAACACTGTCATTCTTTCCATGATTTCCTGATTTTTTTTATGTTTTTCATATTAACCTCCTTTTGACTACCTTGCTGTCAAAGTACTCCTTTTAAAACTTTCTGCATACTTTCTAATACTTTTAGCACATGCCGGAGTTCCCTGTTGTCTAAAATGAAACTTTTACCTTTCAAGGTGAACAAAATTTAACACTTTAATATATTTTCATTAACTAGCTTGGAATTTTGCAATCTATTTAAACTACTATCTTTTTTAAAAAATTACTTTCAGCAAAATAGGTAAGAAGACCAGTATTTCATAGAACAGAAATTAACTAGAAATAAAACTTTAATCCATGTTTGACATTAACTAGTTATGTGGCTTTAGATAAACTTCTTAGATAATATCAGCAATATGTCTCAGGCGTACAATCCTTTATGTCTCTATGGTTTGGGGAGAAAGAAAAATATTATCTGATATTTAGATTTTAGCCAAAGATACATTTTGTTCAATAGCTTAATGAAAGAAAAAAATATGAAGAAGCCAAAATTTGGAGACTTAGTGCCCTTTGTTACCTTAACTATGAATAAGTCTTATAGATAATTATGTTACAGAAAATATTGGGAGAATGAAAATAAATCCTTTACCACATCATTGAAGGAAAATTATTCTTTCATAAAGAAAAAGTTTAAAAATGAAATGTTTCTTTCTTGCTCATCTTGTCTTCAATCAGTCCAGCTGCCTCTTAACAGTCAAACAATCCATTTCTCTTTTATCACCATTATTGTGTTTGAATCATCATGGCCTGGAGATGAACTGCTGCAGGAAAACGGCTTGAAAGAAATACATACATATACATTGGCATCATTCTTCAGTCTCCTCTTTTTAGTAGCATTTCTTTCAAATCAAGTTGGCTCTCGTCCAAAATACAACAAAACAAAAAAGCAACAGTTAAACAGCTGGTACCAATTATACTAACTTCAGTGGGACTACATGCTCAAATGTCCAAATAGCAAACTGGATCTATGATACAATGGACTTGTTATTTTATAACTTCACCATGGTGCTCAAGCTCAGTTTGCCCATTGGCTCCTATTTGAGGAAACCTCTAGAATTATGCACCTGCACTCTTGCAGTAAACAAGTGTTACTATTTTAGTGTGTATAAGCTCATAAAAATCATACATACACTGTGGTAGACCTTATTTTCTGGGAAAAAAAATTGAGAAAACTTAATATAAAAGTTTGAGTAAATATTTATTAGTAATATATTTTGACAATATCATAGGGATATGGAAATTTAGAAAGAGAAATACACTTTGATAATGAACAAAACGAATGCATGTCATAGACTATTTCTTCCAGTATAAAGATTATTAAAAATATAGTTCTCAAGTTTATTTACACAATGGGAAAACTGAGTGGATTATAAATTATTGATTCTTTTAAAAATATTTGTCTTCAGAAGGGCATGAATTTTCAAAACATCCTTATGTTTATACTTTATGTTTTATAAAGTTGCCTCGTTTTTTAAGGATCCTAGATTGCAGCCCTGGCTGTTTAAGATGCTTATTCTCTAGAATCAGGAAGTAAATGTTGACAATAATATTAAATAGAATTTGGATAGGAAAAATTCCAGTCCATAATTTTACTCCCTAAGGAGTACAAGTTCTAAATTTGGCAAGATATACTGGTTTTAATATGTTCTACTCTGAAATAGAAACTCTCTTAAGTTTACTTTACGAAAAAAAAAAATCCATTGCTCTCCATCAAGACAAGCATCTCACAAATCACAAAGAGGATTTTGTAACTAGGCAACCAAGGTCAGTGAGACTGTGACCAAGGTTTGTAGAACCAGCTGAACACACACACCAGGCAGAGAGAGGATTCGAGCTCCAGGGAAGAAAATGAATGTAGTGTTTTGAAGCATTCATTTTTAAAACCTGTCATTCCATAACACTATGCAGGTGTACACTATGAAAAACAGCTGCTACAAACCCACATTTTAAATAATAAAATTATATTCTATTCAAAAGATTCCCCATTATAAATGTACCCTGATTATCTGAGAAACTGGAAAACAAGCAACAATAATAACAACTACAAAACCGTTAGACGTTTTCGTAACATGGGTGATTTCACTTGAATAGTAAATGAATACTTGACTTTCCTAGGCAAATGCTCATGGATGTAAAAAAAGGATAAATTTGCTAACTCCTATGGTCTAGAATGTTAAAAATAGATGAAATGCTTTTATGGGTTCTCATAAGCTCTTTCCAAGTAACCGATATTGACATATAGCATAGCATATTGATCAATACTACAGAATTATGGTACCTATCAGAATTCTAGAAGGCAACAAATGACTAAAATCAAACGCTGTTATTGATTTTAAGTAGATTGTAGAGTTGTTCGCTTCAAAAGCTCAAATGTGTGAATTTTGAAAGTTCATATATTGTGGTAGACCTGTGACCCCAAGTAATTACGTCAGAAAATCATATTGAGTATTGCAGCCATTTACACTGTTAGTGGCTGGGGTGTCTCATAGAGGAAACAGCATTGTGAACAGCTTTAAAACTTGTGTGTGACCTTTAAAGGTCTTCAATGTCTCAGTTGAGTGGGTTTGGCAGGTAAGTCGGATGTATTCGGTTATTATTTTGGTTGTTTACTTTCACCCATTTTTTCCAGAAGACGTGTTCATATTCGTGAAAAGAGACTGCCATTGCCTATGGTGGGCATCAAAATGCTCAGAGAAACTGTTAAGTTATCCTTGTTGAACCAAATTTACATTTAGTTTTATGACATCATATTTAAATTGTTCTAGTCTAAACCTGATGATGAAATTCCTGATGCAATTTTCTCAATATATACCTTGTCTAGGAATTATATTACATATTGGCTGAAGAAATGAAAAAAATGTAGAATGCATTCATGGAATTAAAATGCCAAATTGTTTTCATATGTTGTAGAGGCACAGCAAGAGGAAACATAAGCATTTTTTAAAATCAGCATTCACTTTCATCTTTTATATTTTACCAATTGCATGTCTAACTAAGTTTCAGTGGGGCCACAATTAAGTGTAATCTTGTTGTTGATTTAAAGAGAAGCCTGTGTATATACCGCAATAATGCTGTGTTCACTGGACCTGAGTGTAATCATCTCAGCACAGACACCTGACCCAAAACTACGGGCAATGGTTCACAACTTCCTACATGATATTGAGAAAATACTTGTTTGCCTATATGTTTATGGGTGAAATCACAAACTGCCTGGTTTAGCAGTGTTTTCTGAACTTATAACCTTTCCCTCTTAGTAGACCGGCAGGAGGGAGTATGATGTTATATTATAGGAACTCTAGATACATTTGAGATTTTATGACCCAGAGGAAAGAACAGTAGGGAAGTAAGATTCAGTAATTCAGCCTCTGGACTGATAACTGACTACATCAGGAGAATATTAAGTGTCACATTAAAGTTCACTTACACACTGTATTAGCAGCAAGATTGTTTTTAATGCACAAGACAGACATGGTGAAAAAGCCGGACTATGGATGAAAACTATCTAGATGTATTTTTTTTTTACAGATTTTTACTTTATGACTGGCTACATGGATACCATTTTAAACATCTGTCTTGCATTTCTAAAATCAAATCTTTAAAGGTGTCCTATTATATATGTAGTCTAAGGGATAAATATAAATATCTACTTAATATTTTCCTAGAAGCCAATTTAAGTGGAAACAAGGAAAGTAGCAGAATTTTAAAATAAATGAACCATAAGTCTAAACTTATAAAGAACATTACTAAGTGAATAATAGTTTTTCCCTAACATATTCACTGTGTATATCCACGTATCCTTTAGTTATAAAATCAAATTAAAAAATACTCTATTCACAAGTTATCCTTTGGCTTGGTGAAAAATACTGTTAAATATTATTTATATAGGAGTTGTTACTTAGAAAAAGTTATCATTTAGTAACTTGTAATTCTTCACTTTTGGTAAATATGTAAGTAAATCTTCTTCAAACATGTCTATAATATCTACTGGGCCTTTTATCTTGCCATAAAAATGAATGTGTTCCTAAACAGACTAGCCATAAAGTTTTCATATATTTTTGACTTTCGCCATAAATGACATCTGTGAGCCAGATGCAATTAATGAAAATGTCCCTTTACTTCCTGTGTTGCTGAGGAGAAAATAATACTGATCATTTTGACCTCAAAACAACCATAGTTTTATTGTCTGCAGATTACATATTTTTTCACATTTGTTCCTAGAACAAAATGATTTCCACATTAACGACTTTTTCAGTTGTTTTTGTCTTGTTCTTGAAGGATTGATGCTTTCTTAATTTTTAGATAATAGCTATTGAAAGGTAAAAATACTTTTATACTAACCAGATAGTAAGTGCTCTGGCTCTAGCTACAAACTTAGCTCTCTTAGCACTAAACTCTGGCAGACATGAGACTAAATATAAAACAAATATTAGTTCAATTTTTAAATTACATCTTGATATATTTATTTAGTAGAGAAATGTAATGTTAGAAGTTATTTCTTAAAATATCTAAAATCAAATGTTTTGTACTAGAAAATAAAAGGCAGAGCTCCACAATTTTCAGGTCAGTTCACTTGGGAAAATAGCTTTTAATATAAATAATTTGATTAACACATTTATCACTTCATTTTGTTTATCTTGTTTTATGCATAAGCAATGCAAACGAACAATATACAAATACACCTATTGGAGATATTGCAAAAGGAAACCACCATGAAGAGCGGAAAGGCAAAGACCTTTTAATTCTAAAGAACAAATTTTTAAGAAATGCATTGCATTTACAAATGGAAGAAAGTGAGAAAATACATGAGAAAAATATTTTAATGAGATCTGGAGCCCTTTGGACATGCCTTTATTTTACTCTGAATGCATAATGCAGGATATTTGCAAATTAACATTTGCTACCACAGTGCTAAGGCCGGGGCCGTGTTTCATTCATTTCTGTAACCTGAGATTTAGCAGATTGTTTAAAACTCATTCTAAAATAGTGATAATTTGATTTAAAAAGAGATGAATGAATGAATCCCTTTCATCAGTTCCATCAACGACCACCTGCCAATATTTTTTCTTATTAGTCAAAACTAATTGAAGATTAATTTTTTTTTTAAACCCAAGACAAGCAACTGATTGTTGGGAATGACCGGCATGAGGGTCTTCTAGTGAGGACTGGAACCTGCTAGACAAATTCTAAAAGAGCTGTTAACACTTAAAGAGTAAATTTTAAGTAATGGAAATGAATAATTCTTTGTTAAAAATATATGTAGTTGATGTTTTCATTACTTAATCTATTAGTTATAAAAATGCTAATGAATTATTATCAAATGTTTTGTTTCCATTTATAACCAAATTACAATAGAATTAGTCTATTTTTCCCACACAGTTCTTTGATAATATATTGCATACACACGTTAACTTTTTAAGGACTGAAGAAATATTGCAATGCATTGTTGCTGGTATCATTGATTTATGTTCAAACTGTAATATAACAATTAATAATCTTTCTGTTAAAGAAGAAACATAGAGGCTACAACAATAGTAGCACAGACTTTACAAACATAAACTGGTATATTGCTAAAACTAGGCCTCTTACTTTAGTCTTTTGTTCACAAATCTGAAAAAGGTAATTATTTGGTTTGAAAGATAAAAGTAATTACTTTACTATTAAAAGGAAAAATGTTAATTTCTTTACTGAGTACTTAAATCATTCTCAGGTTTAATGAATAGTATTGAGTTAGTTAAATAGAATTTTCAAAAGCTTCATACAGACGTCCATTATTGATCATGGTTATAATACTGCAAAGTGGTCCTGAGTTGTGCAGTAGTGTGCAAACATGTGCATGTGTGGGGTAGGATCTATCTGTTCTATCAACTGTCTATTAGTCTTTTCATACTGATAATAGATGTAACTATGCACTGTTTTGCTTTACATAAAGAAGAATACAGAAAACTCTGCAACTTAATACCCACATGGAATATTAATTTGTTAATATTATTCTTGTTACTGTTTTTCTCATTAGTTCATAAATAAAAATAAATTTTTGTAGCAAGAATGCTTGACACTTTATTAAATTTATACAGATTACTTATAAATTATTTTGTATAATTTTAAAATAATTATGTATAAAAACACAAACACATCACTACAAAAATGAGAAACATGAGAAACAAAATAAAAGAAATTCCCCAGATCCAGAAATCTACCTACACCCTCAATTGTGAATTGAAAATCATATTTTTCAGGTCTAGTTTTTCCTTGATTCATGTGTTTGTTTAATGTTTAAGCAAACAAACAAACAAAATGCATAATGGCATTAAAATAGATGTATTGATATTAAATTTTACAGACTGTTATCTCTAGGATAGTATTGTGTCTAATTATTACAGAATGCATGAAGCACAAAATATATGTAGATAAGTATGATTGATTTACAAACAATATATGGTTACACACCTTAATGGACAGGTATTGGGAGGCCTTAAATATTGAAAGACTCCCTTTAAATCAATCATGGAAGTTTTAACGTCTGTTCTGGTATTACTGCCATTCTTTTATTTTCAAGGTATAATGCGACTCTTCACAGCAGTTCTTACAATTTCTAGCCATAAATGAAGACCATCCACGTAGTGTCAAATTATATGGTCTGTAATATTTTGAATTTTTATCTTTTTTTTCCTTTTTACTACTTTTTATGTTGGCTGGGTTTTCAATAAGTATTATACAGTATTCTGGCAAAGCACCACTGACCCTCAGTCTGACTCATATAGCATGATTGTTTCCAGAAGTGTAAAGACATGGTTTCGTTTCCTCTGTCTTTTCTCGTCCTTTTTTTTTTTTAAATATTATAATGACTTCATGGTGGAGTGAGTTTGGAATGCACTCATTATTCCTTTTAATGAAATTGTAAAAAAAGGAAATGCTGAGGAATAGATAAAACAATTATGGAAAATAATTGAAGGTCTTATTTTCTTTCTGCTTTAAAATGATACTTATTCAATTCTTTGTGTCCTGAGAATCAATTGAAAATTTAGATCAAAAAATGCCTTTGCTCCAACATTATCTTTAACTGTATACATTTATACAATTTTGCCATGCTATGTTAAAATATTTGCAATATTAGTTCTCATTAATTAAAGTTCCCAGTATATTAACGATTTATATACAGCAATTTCCAATACAAAGGGCTCATACCTGAACAATCAGAACAATGTAACTACTGACCTTCTTGTGAATCTTTAAACAAAAATAAGTATTAGACTTAAGATGGTCATATGGTTTAAAGTTCTTCAAATTACCCTCTGCTTGTTCAAACACATAAATCAGGGATCAGTGAGTGGCAAAGTTTTTTTTCTTAAAGGCCAAGAGAATAAATATTTTGAGCTTGTGGGCCTTATGGTCTTGGTCACAACTATTTATATCTTCCATTGTAATGTGAAAGTCACTGTAGACAGTACGAAATTAAGAGTTGTTTATTTTTTAAAAATTGCTGAATTTCTTTCTGAAAATTAAAAAAAGTTTTTAAAAGTTAGATGAAAGAGTGTGAATTAAATTGAGACAAAACTGACCTGAAGTCTAAAGAATCAAAGACATGTAAACAAAGTTTGTGTCATGTGCCCTCAAGTAAACAAATGTTGTTTTTGATGAAAGAGAGTCCAGTTATAAATCTGTGATTTAGTAAGACAATATATTTTACTTACCAAATACTTCTTATGGATTCAGAAAGTAAAAGCAAAAGATCAACAAAGTAACCACAAGCTCAAAACATTCATTTTCCAAATGCAAATGGCTTAATACAAATTGGGAGAGGAGATTGCTCTGCAGAATACTTCTTTCTACAGCTGTTGGGTGCAAAGTTTCACATACATATCTTAGAACAAACTTGTTAAGCATATTAAACTGTTTATATCCTCATTGATATGTTGGCTGCATGTCCTATCAATAATTGATAAAGATAGGTTGAGATGTCTCACTTTGATTTCAGAAATGTCTATTTTTCTTTTTAGTTCTGTAACTTTTTGCTATATATATTCTTTTCTTTATGAAAAAACATTAAATTTTATTGGTTAAAAAATGAGAACTGTGATACATTCTCAATAAGACAGTTCTAAATTACAATGCCAGCATGTAAATATGACTGCTACTCAAGAACATACTGTACTAATAGTTTTAATTCAACTCTCTTCTCTGTTGATATCTACTCTGATATAACAGTTCTCTCTTCAATTTCTAAAATAAAGACTAATTTTTCATCGATCTTTCCTACAAAACGGTTACCACCATTCAATGGAGAGGGTGATCTCTGTTTCTCCTCTATTATTTCTACCACATAATCCATCCCTAATAACCTATTATTCTCTTCCCATAAAAATCTCAGTGTCTGAAATTTGTGGCCTGCTCTATAGCTGTGAGTTGGTGGAACATTTCTTTCCTATAACCCACTATGTCCTTTTTTAAGGAGAAGCATGTGCTGAATGAAATAACCATGAGTTATTTCTTGTGTAAATCCTCTGATGCTCTACAGTAATGGTCATGGGGTATTAGCTTCAGCATATACATTTCATTTGTTTGGTTTCATCAAAAATGTACAGTTTTATATCGAATGAATGATGAGGGCTGGATAAATCCTCTGCAACATACATTACATTTATCTGATTTATCTTTAGTATGGACTCTCTGATGTTGATTAATACCAGACTTCATGATGAAGAGATTGTCATACTCACTGAATTTATAATGATTCCTCAGAAATGAATTCTCTGAGGCTGAACAAAGTATGAATTGAGAGTTAAAAACCTTACCACACCTATATTACATTTTAAAGTTTCTCTCCAATATGGATTCCATGATGATTTGCAAGGTATGAATTTTGGTGGAACTCCTTGCCATACTCATCACACTTGTAAGGTTTCTCTTCTGTATAAAAACTGCAATGTTGTGCCAGGTATGATTTCTCCCTGAAGGTCTTGTCACATTCATCGCATGTGTAAGGTTTCTGTCTGGTATGAATTCTCTGATGTCATGGAAGGTTTGAATTGTATTTGAAGGCCTTGCCACATTTGTTACATGTGTAAGGTTTCTTCCCAGTACGAATTCTCTGATGAATTGTATGGGATATCTTCTGCCTTGTCATGTTCGTTTGTAAGATTTTTCTCCAGTATGAATTCTCCTTTGTTGTACAAACTTGACCGAAGACCTGGCCACACTCTTTACATTTGGAAGATTTCTTTCCAGGATGGGTTACTTGATCATTAATAAGGCTTGAAAACAAACTAATGGCTTTTCTACGCTCGTGACATCCATAAGGTTTTTCCATTATGTGTGCTTTTCAGTTCTTGCGTGAGTAATGGAGAATCAACAAAATCATTTTTATATGTATTAAAAGTGAGGGTTTTGACAGTAGAAAGAATGTGTTGAAGTGGTGACACTTAGGAAATATGTTTATTAGACTTTTCATCTTGATGACATTAATAAATTTTCCATTCACATTGAAACAGCTACATTTTTGGGAGTTATAAGCGACAGCTTAATCCAAGCAGATTTACGTTAGGCATGTTCCTTGCATTGCTTCCCACTGCACTCCTCTTCCCTGAGTAAGAGCCATTCCTGACTCTTTATCTTTCCTCTTCCTCCTCTTCTGGGCTTCTTGCTCACACAACATGAGTCTTTAGAAGTCAACTGCATGATAGAGTTGCCTTCTCTCCACGCGATCAGCTTCCCTGCTGTATATGTTCTGAGGCTGAGTTACTAGATGCACACAGATTTAGAATTGTTATATATTCTTGATAGATTGTCTCTCTCAGTACAAAATGTCATAGTTAACACTTGGTAATGCATCTTGTCTTAATATCTAATACATCCGATGCAAGATAGAGCAGCTTTACTTGGTTAGTATTTTCAAGGTGAATCTTTTGTACTCTTCTGTTTTCAATCGTTCTTCATTATTAAAGTATCATTTATTCTAAGCAGGGTTTTCTTCATATTTTCTGAAAATATATGTCTTTCCCAGCCCTGCCACGCTCAGATTTAACCTTTGTTATTGGCTTGGTAGCCAGGAAGGGAGCTGAGAGGGACTCTCAAGAGGAGCATCTGTCACTTTGCAGAGGATGGGCTTCTTCAATGTGTCTCAGAAAAGCAGCTAGCTCCTCCAAAGGACAAGGAGGCAAACTGTGCAGACTCTGAGGGTTGGAGCAGGAAGGTCTGAAAAGACAAAACCTCGAGAGGAGTCAGTCCATTCAGATGTCCTTATCGCTTATTTCAGAGTCCCAGTCAAGGCTCTGAATTTAGCATGGCCCACCTGCCTTAGCTGGGAATTTAAACATCTCCGGAACTCTGCAATTCTGTTACATCTTCTGCTGGATGCTTCCCTGTGTCCTTTCTTCCACAGCAGTATAAGGGACTCTTTGCAAGCCACCACAGAGTCCCTGTGGCTCTCACATTCAGTCTTTAAGCCCTGAATTTCACATTCTCCTTTTGTGGCGCAGTAACTCAAATTTGCAGTAATAAGCTCTGATGCCTTCTAAGCATTGTTGCCTTAATATTTTTGAAAGGCCTGAATCGTTAAATTTGTAAAGGCATTTCTCTGCACAGTGATATTTTGTTCATGTGCCAGGGACTATGTCTCCTATATTCTTCAGGGTGTATCCTTTTTTTTCCTGCCAGTGAGTGAGTGACCTACTATCAGACCTTATTTTACTGCCTGTTTTTTTGGCACTCCTTGCATTAGTTTGGGTCCTCTGAGAAGCAGATAACAGACAGGTTTAGACATGTAAGTGATTTATTGGGGAAAATCGTCTAAAGCAAAATGAGGAGTCAGAAAAGGTGGGGAGAGTGCTCAGAGCTTGATACAGGTCTGACCCCTATGGAGGAGAGGGAGAAGAATGGAAAATTGTGTAGAAGAGTTTTAGACTATAGTGCAATTCTAGGAAAGTCTCAGCAAGGCAGATGGGGAGTTCCTGAGCCAAAGTTGCACATCGAGGGGTCGGGGGTGCTTGTCTCCCAGGAACAGTCCTGCCTTAGTATTCTTGCCATGCTCAGTGACTGGTTGAGAGTAACCTGTTGGAAGCGTGGCTTTGACACAAATGCAGTGCTGATTTTTAAACCACAGCAGCTAGGACCATTAGTCAATTTCACTCCCCATAGTTAAAGATTTGAGAGGAGCATACTCTTGACTGCTAGAGTCCAGAATGCTTTTCTCCCCTTTGGAATGAAGATAAATGCACTTAAAGCCATGTGTTAAAAATGGCAGAACCGGCCGGGCGCGGTGGCTCACGCCTGTAATCCTAGCACTCTGGGAGGCCGAGGCGGGCGGATCGCTCAAGGTCAGGAGTTCGAAACCAGCCTGAGCAAGAGTGAGACCCCGTCTCTACTATAAATAGAAAGAAAGAAAT